>PVIW01008285.1:0-62804 GCA_004026585.1 Noctilio leporinus
GGGGAGGGTGACAGAGGGGAGCCAAAAGGGGATGGATGTAATACAACAACAATAAAATTTTTAAAAAAATTTAATAATAATATAGCACATCTGTAAGCTAATAGTATGTCCACCAATTTATAGTTCTTTGGGCTTCAGGCATTCCTTAAACATATTCCCAGTTTCAGGTATTTAAAATGCATTGTATTAGCTCACATGGCACTTCTTCTTGACATGGAAAGAAGATGAATTTAAAAAGCTCAACGTGTTAGTCTACATCTCTACATCTCGCAACATTTCTTCATCAGATTGTAACATGAATACAGCAGGACAAACTTTGCCTCTAACAACAGCAAAATCTGTTCTTAAAATCTTGAAAATAGCATTTGTCTTTATTCTAGACTTCCGTCAAAGGGTAGTACAAGAGCATTGCAGAGAGCATGGAGTTCCTTTTAAAACCAATCCTTAGATATCTCTTTTTCTACCCAGTGCCGCACTCAGCATCTGCCACGCATCTCTCTATTTCTATTGCCTCTTCTACATCATCCCCAAACATTCATTTCCCCTATTGAGTCTTTCTGATCAGCACATGGCTCCTATTTGGGAGAGAACACATTGTTTTTTCTCAAACAAATCAATCATTCCTGCCCTAGAATAGGGGTGAGAACAACAATCACCCACATAGAATATGTTTTTTTCAGTATTTAAATATTCTGCTATTCCTCCACACAACTAAATGATCTCTGAAGAGTTTGTTGCTGCCTCAAAAGGCTTCAACCTCAGTCGCAAACCCCCAGGTATTACCCATGATCACTCACGGCTCCCAGGATACTTTTCTAACCTTGAGCTAATTCTCCTTAAAGCTAGTTTGTTTAATGATTAGTCATCTAATGACCAAGTTATCTAGTATTTAATCTCTCTGTCTCTTTCTCTCTCTCTCTCTCTCTGAACCTTTTGGTATCCATCCTTTTTTTAAATCTTTTTGGCTTTATATCATTTTTAAACAAATTTGCCTATGGGCACCTCTGAATTATTCTTATATTTTAAATATCAAACTTGCACCATTCTGTAAATGTCCCCTTTGGGTGTCTTTTTTATTTTATGTGTAATTTAACATTTTTAGGTCATTTTAACCCACTGTCTAAAGAACTTATTTAAATATATAATTGATCATTTGTATTTAAGATTTTAAAAACTTTGTGTTCTAGATGACCCCTAGGTAAAGTGATATGCTATGGAACTTTCTATACTGCCAGGGGGCAGGGCAACTGCACTGCAGTGAGTGCCCTGGTCCCTGAACTAGCCCTCCTCACTGACATCTTCCCAGGTCTCCTAGACAAGAGCATGGCCAAAATACTTCCAAGGACATGGGTTGTGGAGCAACATTTACTAATATAATTAAGGGGACTAAAGTTTGATTTTTTCCACAATTTTTATTGAACTATAAGTAACATTTTCAAATTGCTTTTACAGATTTTTAGAGATATTTTTTGAGGAGATATATATATATATTTAAATAAAGTCATAGGTCCAGAATATATAGTTTTTCCTTGTTCTTAGACAAGGACACTGCTCTTTTCTGTAGGATAATAATGACACCACCTTCTCTTGCTTCCCTTTCCCCTCTTTGAATGCTTCCCTCATGTAGCTGCATGTTACATGGATTTTTCCAAAAATCTTATGAGAGTATTTATGATTCTTTTCATTTGATAATGAAGAAACCTCTATACTGGAGGTTGATAAAAGTTAGTTACAGGTAACCCCTGTATAACATGAACTTCTATAACATGGTTTTGCACTAACACAGTTCGATAATTGGGGAAACCCTCATACAACACTTCCAGAATATGGTTTCAGTCCAACACAGTTTGAGAATTAGAGAAATCCCTGAACAACAAGGAGTATAGTAAGAGCATTTAAGAGCAAAAGATATCTCATTTGAAATTAGGGAAATCTAATACGACATCCATGCTAAAATGAAAAGTCAAATGAGGTAGTTTGTCAAAAAGAAAATGCCCTTGGTTAATGGTGCTTAGTAGTGATGACAAAGAAAACATTACTTAATTCATAGTAATATGTTATACTTTTGGTGAAAATTGCTTTCATAAAGATATTTCTCTTAATTACAAAAGTATAATAATATGTTTTTTGTAGTTTTTAGAAGCTAACCCCCTTTTTCGTACTAGTTCTTTGTTTCATATAACATGGCATTTTTAGGAACTTAACAACCGTGTTATATGGGGGTTCCCTATACTTACTCAAAGTCAAGTGCCCCCTAGTTATTGAGGTGGTTGTCAAACCCATGTTACATGGGATATTTTATATCCTGGGGATAGGGAACCTGTCTAGTTTTTATAGTTAGTGCTATGCTCCACATGGCACATGTAAACTTTCCTAGGAAGAGAGTTTTGGGTGATGCAAATTACAAGGTCAATATCTTTTTAGAAGAGACAAGAAATGTCCTCCAGGAGACCTCCTGAATTCCTGAGTCTGGTTATGAATGCTTGCTCTTTCCTGGTTCTGTCAGCCAACCTTTCATCCAACACACACACACACGTGCGTGCACACACACACACACACAACTATTATATTTCCATCTGCAATTGCCTCAGGCAACCCCTTCTAATTAAGAATTACAGGTAATAAAAGAAGGTATGAAAAGTCAGAAGTATCTATATGAGGCTTTTGCCCTAATGAGATGGAACTTGAAAGTAAAATGGAGCATATTCATGGAGTATTTGAATAGTATACTCTATTTTAGGGGTTGCATAATGCAAAGGGAAAATATATTGGGGATGGAGTAGACATGCTCTTTCTGAGCTGCCTGTAGATGCACCGATGCCATCTGGTCCACCTAGAAAGCTTTAGAAACAGAGTTTTCAAAGCCTGAGGTTCCTTCTCCCCTTGAGCTACTCCTAAAGCTGGATCTTTCTCATTTAATCTTTAACCAAGGATATTCACTGTCCTTAAGCTTATTCCCATTCCTCACTCTCAAATTCAGCTTCTTACCAAATAAAATTGTCACCTGTCATTGAATATGACCAACGACTGCTAAGTTTATTGCAACACCCAGTCCAATTACCATAAAATCACACTCTGCTTTTTCAAGCCAGAAGCTTCCAGGGTCCTCAATAGATACAGTGCCGCAGGCAAGACACCCACTGGGAGTAGAAATGTGTCAGTCCTTCACATAAGGCACAGCAGCCTGCAGCTTGTCAGCTCACAGATGATGGCAGCAAGTGGAGAGAAAAAGCATCTTGAAGAGGGACTAAGAGGCCTGTGCTCTTTGCTCAGCCCTTCCACTAATTAGCCTTTTGGTCCCCACCCAGCTTCATCTTCCCCAAAGCCAGAACTGGTTCACGAAGATCTGAAGGTTCCTTCTGGTTTCACAGTAGCCCATAGTTACATGACCACCACAGCCAAGTGGGCCGCGGAAGGTCGGCTCCCCACACAAGGACAATAGCTTGACTCCATTTTTTTCTCGGTTCTTTTAAATTAATGCAAATATTTTTATGTTTTCAAAGTCCTTTTTCCTATCTGATTAATTTTTCTTATTACAAAAGCATATGCTTATTGTAAAAATATTCATACATAAAGATAAGCAGAAAAAATCACTCACAAAGCAGGATTTTTTTCAATCTGTGATACATATGTATATGTTCTACATACTGTCAGTGGCATTTTTCAATTTAATAATACATTGACACATTTCTTCTTATCTTACATTTCTTCTTATCTTTTTATATTATTTGAAATTTAATTTTAATAACTATCCTAAGATTGTGCCATTATTCAATTTACTAATATAGATTTTTTCTTTTGTTTTTATTTGTATCACCTGATTCTTTTGGAATTATAACTAGTTGCTCTAAAGAATATGAATATACAAGCAAAATGTTCTTTACTCACTTGTGACAGTGTTTCAAATGGCTTAAAATTCTTTTAAACATTTTCAGCTGAGTGGTTGAATGTGATTCCACTCCTCTGAAACCTGGGCTGGATTTATGACCTACTTATAACTAACAGAACTTGTGGAAATAATGCTCTGTGACCACTAAGGCTAGATCAGAAAAGGGTAACTCCCACCTGAGGATCTTGGCATGATCTTAGACTGACAGCCCCCATGTCTATTTTCTTGAACCTAGCCTTCATGCTATGTGGAAGCCCAACCCACATGGAGAGGCCATGTGTAGGCATTCAGCCCAAGCAACAGATGTGTGAGAGGGAAATCAACATGGAGGCTGATTCTCAAGCCCCACCTGTCTAACCCCCAGATGTTTAAGTTGTCATCAGCCAGTCAAATCTTCCCAGCTGAGTCCACAGTCATGCTAGAACAGGGGAGAGTTCTCTACTTTGCCATTTAAATTCCTGGCCCACAGAATTTGTGAGCAAGTAAGAGCTGTTGATTTATAACCCAAGTTCAGACAGGTTAGGTCCGCAATAGTACCTAAAGTGCCATAGACTAAAACCCACATGATCAGGAGACAATATGGAAAACACATTCTAAAGGAGAAAGATGAAACAGAAAAGTGGCTAAATGACTTTAACATGCAGGTGAAAGAAAAAGATGCAATTTTGACAACAGTGACCCTTAGACAACTCTGTCTGTTTCATATGTAAACTCATCAGCAGCATCATGACTTATATTTGAAACAGATAATCATGGCTGCTTAAATTACAACTAAAGTTCTTATAAAAAAGAACCATACAGAAAAAAATTACAATGAGTTATACAAAAATAATTTTAGTATCTCTACTTGGGAAGATTGTGGCTTAATCTGAAATGGACAGTATTGAAAAATGGTCTAGAGCAAAAGTTTGGAATCAGATTCATCTGAGTTTAAAGTATAACTGTATTGTCTCCTCATCAATCCCATCATCTCTAAAACAGGAAGAAGACCTCACTCACAAGGTCACTATGAGGATTTACAGACATAATGAATGCCATGTACTTGGCATAGTGCATGGTAGAATGGTGCCTGGTCAACTCTTGCTGTTATTATTGCTGTTCCTGTTATTGCTACTGTTATTGTTAGACTCATTCCAGCCTGACAGCTACTGCATATCTGACCCAAAGGACCATTTTATGATTCCAGCCACTGTATAAGGAAGAGAGTTTATGGAGTAAAGGGAAAGAAATAATGTGATTGGTGAATAGAAAAGTGAAAAAGAATAATGTTCAGTCTGTGTGGAATTCTAGGGTAGAGTCTGAAGGATTTACATTTAAGTCAGAAAGCCAGAGAACTTGAGTATGTTCCCTTTCTTTACTGCACTGGTGAGGTTTAAAGTTCACTCTCTTAATCACCCATTCAGTTAGCAGATACATAAGTATCATTGTGTGCAGGGATCCCAAGTTGGCAATTATAATGTATGTTGGAAGGGGGCAAAAAACCTATGAAAGTTGTAATAGTACGTAACACTTTACAAAGCCTTTTACACATTTGCCACTTCAATGAGTCTTGTAAAAACTCTAAAAATACATTTTTATTATAATATTTATTTTACAGTTGAGAACGCTAAGAAAAAGAAGTTAGGAAGAGTATCCACACAGGGCTAGTAAGTAACAGAGCTGGACTTTAGACTCTATGTCCTCCTGTGTTGGGTTGGCATGTGTCTTATATCCCTGGAACTGTGTCACTGCTTTGTTGTAGCAAGGCAAGGACCCTAAGCCCTCAGCAGAGGCTACCATGCTTTGAAACCTCCCTTCCAGTCATTTTGGGATATGTGACTAGAATTTTGAGCTAAAGTAACGTAAATAATTCTGGGCTGAAGCAGTTAAGAGCCAGTGTGCCTTGAGTATGCTCCCATCCTCTAGCAAGGGTGCTGCTGGGAAACGTGCTGAAACAGCTGAATCTCTAACGGAAGGAGCCTGGATGTCTGAGTAAATGCTTGGAGGAGAGCCTACGCCCATCCATCTCAGATCTACACAACAGAGATCTTGCGTTCCTTCTTATGTGAAGCCTCTGGAGTTTCAGGGCTTATTTGTTACCCAGCAGAACCTCTCCTCCATGAAAATCCAATAATTCTGTCTGTGTCCAGGCTGCCAAGTGTAACTGGAATTGTAAGACTTTTCTTTCTTTCTTTCTTTCTCCCTTCCTTCCTTCCTTTCTTTCTTTCTTTTCTTTTTTGGAGCTAACGAAGTTACTGAGCTACTATTTAAAGTGAAGAATTTTCAGAACAGATTGCCAGGCTGAACCAGCAACTTAAGACCTTTAAATACCATTGACAAGCCCTGTCATCACATTTGAGAAGAGCTGTTACATAGGCGGTGGCTGCCACTTGTAAGGTGTTTCTGCAGGGTGAATTGGCCAGCTACGCTGAATCAGGGCTCTTAAAATAACCTAAGCTCCCTGCACCTCCGACTGGAGACCTCACATTTATCTTTTCTGATTCATGATTTTATTTCACTTTAGGTCTGTGATTGCAGTGCCACTCCTAGCATCTTTAATCCAGACACCCAGTCAACAGCCTTTGCTTTCTTTCCCTCCTTGATACTTACCTCTCGTCTTGGAGCTGATGTTTGCCCATGATGCTGCTGGTTTCAATCATGCTGTATCTCCTCTCTTAGCAACCAAGTTTTGGTTCCATGCTTGGCATCCTGCTGGCAAAATGGCTGGTCACTTCAGTTGGTAGAAAAGGTCTATCTGCTTCACCTCAATAGTGCCAGGGTTTAAACTTTCGCAAGCCACCTACCTGCTCTGGAACTCAGTCTGTTCATCTATAAAGTGAAAGGAATTAGACAAGATGGGCACCAGCGTGCTTTGTAGTTAAATAAAATACAAGTTCTATCCCGAAAGTATTGAGCACAAACTGTTTTAATTATAGTGACATAGTGGCTTGATACTTTTGGGACAGACCTCGTAATCCCCAAAGTCACATAACTAGTCAATGCCAGTGAAGGGAGTAGACCCAAATTTGGACCCTTTGTCCTTTTCCATTTGACAAATTATAGGCACAATGATTACATTTTATTTGATACATGGAACTTTCTCAGGATGACTACTCAGAACCTGGGAGATTCTTGTTACTTTCATAAATAGTGTTTTAAATCCTGATTAGTGGTTGAAAAGACATATACCCATGTCTGACCTTTTATCAGCTACATTTCTTGCAGTTTTCTCTCTATTCAGAATTCTATTAATTTACTTAATAAGCATTTACTGAGTGCCAACACTGTTCCAATGCTAGAGCTAAAGAAACAAAATAAAGAAAATGTGATCCCTGTTTGGAGAACTGATATGTTTCTTCAGAAGACAGACCTACAATCAGGGCCCAGTGGGAGCTGTAAGATTGGATCCTCAACTCAAGGCTACTTAAAAAAGAGATCTTGGAGTTGAGTTTAAAAGCCTAAGTAAAAGTTCACCAACTCTCATGTCTTTATACGTGTTTTCACTTCTTTTATTTTTCAAGGTTAAACTGCCAGTTCTTCTCAGAAGAAAAACAGATAGCCTATTTCTTTCTCAACTGTCTGGTTCTCTCATCTGATGTCTGAGATGCTTATCTTACCACAGATGCAATAACGTGGATTTAGACTCTCAAAAGCCAAGATTTCAACCTTTGGTTTTCTGTGAGAAGTTTAGTACCCTCCTTTCTCTTGGGCAGTTAAACTCAGTTTCCCTACTTTTAAAAGTGCACTCCTTGTGGGAAAAATGATTTACAAAAAGAACAATAGCTAAGGACATTATTTCTAAATATTATCCTTGTTAGAGCTGGGCCCAAATTTCCATGAGGTAGCAGTGTGCTCTTTTATTTGGCCAAGGAATACAATCCCACATTCTAAGGAATTAGAAGGCACAAGACCAAAACTTTAAATCTTACTTTCTGTGAAAATGTTATTCAGGGAAAATCCCTTTAGTGGGAGAGGCATGGTCAGCTCTCTAATGTGCCACTGGTGGGCTTTGTGCTTCTCTCCTCCTCTTTTAAGCACTAATCCTCTTTAAGAGTCTGATGAAGCTATTTATATTTTCAGTAATTTATGAATTTCTCAGGGGATATCTCTCAAAGAAGCTGCCCGCACCTCCCTGACCCGCTCTTTCACATACAGCACCCAATGCTCCTCCAGAATAGCTATGCCATTGTGATTCTTTGATTCTTAACTTTTCAAAGAAAACTTTTCATTCATACTCATTATTGAGTCCTCCTGCTTAAAACAACAGTGACTAAAACACAGTAAGGATTCAAAAACTAATTTTGAATAAATAATATTTGCAAGTACAAAGATTTGTAAAATCCATAAGAAAAGTCTAGAGTTTGCTCCCCTCATCAGCCTGCCACTGGGTTCTACCCTTAAGGAAATAGGTGAAAGCTCCTGCAAAAATGTGATATGAGCCCTGGCTGGTGACACAGTAGATAGGTGCCAGCTTGTGAACCCAAAAGTCACTGGATCAACTCCCAACCAGGGCACATAACCAGGTTGCAAGCCAGGTCTCCCGCCAGATCTGTAGCTGGAACTACCTACATTTGTGTTTCTCTCTGTCTCTGCCTCTCTCTCTTCCCTTCTCTCTGGAAATAATAATTAATTTTTTTTTAATGCAGATATGTTTTCTGAGAGGATTCAGAGAGGAAGCTATTATCTGTCAAATTCAAGTCATGATAATAAATACTTAAGAGAGTCTAGAGTCAAAATGAGCCCCAGAAAGTTAAGAAGCATATGGGTTGTCACTCTTCATATGAAGAGCCAGGATGGTTTGGATAATACCCAAGGGGTCAAAGCCATGGTTCTGTTTGTCTCATTCACGACAATGGGAGGTGAGGGGTGGAGTGCAGAGAAGAAAAATCAGAAACAAAAACTGGTAAGCTCTCTTGAAGGGTCAGAAAGGTTAAGTCCCCAGGTAGGAGGTATCCACAGTCTGACTATGAATTCGAGAATCAGAATTTGGGTGGTGAGACCAATCAAAACAAGGAAAAAGCTGTGAGGGAATGGGTTGGCTGGGAGGGGATGGGGAAAGCTACTGAGACAGCTTAGCCACCATGATACCATTAAACCAGGACAACAGGGGCTGCTGCCCTGGGCCCAATGCTTCACAGTAGCACTGTCCAAGAGACCCACAAATGTGAGTCACATAGGTAATTCAAAGCTTTCTGTAAGTACATTTTAAGGCAAAAGAGGCAACTGCAATAGCAATATAGTGAATAAGATATTTTACTTTTTTTTTCCCCTGTATCTTTAAAATTCATTATGCATTTTATAATCAACTTGTGTACCCCGTTCAGTCTGGACTAGCCACACTGCAAGTACTCAAAAGTCACATGTGGTTAGTGGCTACCATTTTGAATAGTGTAGCCTGAGGGGGCTCCACTATGCTCATCTTCTGGTTACAACCCTCACCCATGGGTGAAGAAACCTGTGAGGCCAAGGGGACCTGCCCCCCCAGATTCCTCACACTTGCTTCCAGGTCAAACACCATATATCTGAGACTTTCATGTTCTCAGTCCAAAGGGTCCACAACCCATTTTTAGGGTTTCATAAGCCTCTTCCCTGGGACCATCACAGGGAAAGATCTTCCTTTCTGAGGATAAACTCTTTTGCTGCTCTGTTAGCTGCCAGACTTGAGGAGAACCAAAGGGATGGCTGCTTATGGAGAAGTAAGGACAGAAAATGAACACATGGATTAGGATTCTGGTTTAGAACAGAGTTGCCATGAAAAAGAGACAAGAAATTGGTCATTACTGGCACAGCCTGGGCCATCTCTCGCCACGCTACCACTAGCCAGTCTAAATCTCTGAGGGGTCTGAGAATTCTGTTTGAAGTTAAATTTGGCAAGGTTGAATACAACACATTTTATTTAAAAATTTGTTAGCCTAAGTTATAATTTTAAAATATTTAGCCATGGTATGTGAACCTCAATTTTTACTTCTGCCCTGGACCCCACAAATGCCAGAAGCAAATTATTTAATTCTGAGTTTTTATCATTTACTATATTATCTGGTATAAATTCCTATTTGCCTTTAGGGAAAGTATGAGTAAAATGACTCATCTTAAAAGATCACAGGTACAATGGCCTCTGTGTAACACAAAAAAGAGAAATAAATTACTATTTTAAAAATTTTTTTCACTTTCTTTTTTTAATTTATTTTTATTATTTTTTAAAGATTTTATTTATTATTTTTAGAATGAAAGGAAGGGAGAGAGGGAGAGAGACATCCGTGTATGGTTGCCTTTCACCTGCTTCCAGCCACAGACCTGGCTTGCAACCTGGTTATGTGCCCTGGCTGGGAATTGAACCAGCAACCTCTGGGTTCGCAGGCCAGCACCTTATTCACTGTGCAACCAGCCATGGTAGAAATCAATTATTTGGCATAAGGGTTCTAGGCTTAATTTTATTGAAGGTGGTATGGCCTCAAGAAGATGCAGTTATATCTCCCAGACTATGGAGACTACCTAAATTACAATTAAGATAATTAATCACTTCCTTCTCTTTGTTCCCACAGAGCATTTTATTCAAAATTTATTTTTTGCAGAATATATTATATGTCATTATTCTCTTCTAAAACATGTGTTCTTTATTTTTGGGAATCACAGATCATTTTTAAAATAAAAAGCATGAGTCTTCCTTCCAGGAAAAATTATAATTATACTGGGAATATAATTTTAAGGAGTTTATTAACTTGAGGTTACAACCTGATTTTGATTGGCCACGTCAGAGAAGACACTGATTTTACTCTGTGTCACCTGAAACATAGTTAAGTGTCTGCTTAAATCAGATAGAGTGAAAAAACATTATCTCTCAGTTACATATTGCTATCTAACAAGTTTAGCAGCTTAAAATAAAAGCAACCATTTATTGGTCCGGATTTTTTCAATTCCAGAGGGGCACAGTGGGGTTGGCTCTGCCCCATGTGCAGTTGTCCGAAGCAATGTGACTGGGGCAGGAAGAAGCCAGGATGGCTTCGCTCTCAAGTCAGGTGCCTGAAGCCAGGACCATAGAGGGCTGGCTCAACTCTCTCTCTCTCTCACTCTCTCTCTCTCTTCCTTCTCTCTCCCCTCCCTTTCCCTTTCTCCCTCCCTCTCCCTTCCTCTCTCTCTCTCATCTTGTAGCATCCACGGCATCTCTACACATGAACTCTCTAGCAGGATAGCCATACTTCTTCACAATGGCCCAAGTCTTCAAGAGCGAGCCTTTGCCTGTGTCATGCTTGCTAAAATCCCATTGGCTCAAACAAGCCACATGACCAAGCCTAGCATCAATCTAGGAGGGAGCTATACAAGGATATGAATACCAGGATGTGTGATTTATTCAGGGTCACCAAGTAAGCAGTCTACAACCCAGTCTTCCTGAAAAATAAAAGAATAATTATTACAGGAGCAAATAACCCCTTAAAGATACCCTACAATACAAGTAGAGTATCTATTTAATTCTTCCCATCATTTAGGCCTCAGATCAAAATCTTTCTCTGGGCATCTGATTAGGTAATATCTTCCTATTAGTCACTACCCAAAAATTATATTCCTTTCTCCCTAGATGCATATTATAGCTAGAAATGATGTGTAAATATCTGATTTCATATTACCCAAACCAAATTTTGTACTCTTTGAGGACAAGGACCATACTGCTTTGTTTACTATTAAATGCTAACTCCTTATCCAGGATCAGGCACATGGTAGGCTTCCATAAATAGTTGAGGAAGAAAGGAAAGAAAGAAGGAAGAGGGGAACAGAGGAAGGGAGGGAAGGAAAGGAAAAGGAAATAAAAGTTAAGAAAAGAAAATTCCATAAGATATAATTTACAGAAATTCAAGATGTGATTTGTGTAACAATAATATTCATTAGATAGTAATATGTGTCAGACAATATGCTAAGGTAAATAGCTCATTTAATCTCCAAAACCCTATGAAAATGAATATCATTCACTTCATTTTATGGATGAGGGGACTAAGATGACAGTAGTTATGTGATTTGTCCAAGGCTGAAGAACTGGCAAGTGGTAGAGCTGATTTTGATGCCAAGCAGTTTGACCTTAGAGCCTGCACTCTTAATCATTCTTAACCAGTATATCACATCTAAGGACCAACTGAGGTTTAGAAGCAAAAGGATAACTAAGAATGCAAACTAACTTGAGTGTCTTCTCAAGGACTTTCTGAGAAAAGGTGAACACATAGTCAAAGGAAAATGAAAAAATCCTTGTGGTTTTGAGAGGGGAAAAAATGTTTCAAAAGAATGATGGAGATCAAGCAGAAAAAATGGAGTGAAAAATGAAAGCATCAGTGAGATAATGAGGCAGAAAGAACTGACAGGGAGGGACACTGGTAGGTGGACCCAGATTTCATTAGACAGGAGGTGATGTAAACACCTCCCAGGAGGTTAGAAGAAGGATTTCCTAGTTAAAGTATTAAAATTGGCTTTGCAAAAGGCAGCTCCCGAGATGAGTTATAATTTCAAAGATTATGAACAAAAAGTATGTAAAATAGAAAATTTTACAAGTGCAAATCTTTATTAATCACAAAACCCTCACCTGAGACTTCTGGTTTTCTGCTGCAGTATAAATCATTCTCTGTAGAAAAGTCAAAATAGCTAAAATGAGAAAAGATGGATAAAACCAAGCATTAGTGAAGATGCAGAACAATGGGATTCTCAAAACTGAATCGAAACACAAAGAAATAAAAGGAGCAGTGGAAGTCAGGTGGCAATCTTCTACTCACAATCAGTTTAGGAAACACAATGAGGGTGGTACATCATTTGATCATTTGAGAGGATTCTGAAAAACCCTAAGGCTGGAGATCTAGGGAAAGTTCACATTCCTGTTTTGTGTCGTTGTTTTAAGTCAATTCTAAGAAACAGAAAGGTACATTCTTCTTATTTTTTACTCATGCCTCACACATGGTGAGTTCAGAGTAAATGTATGGTAAACGGGTAATGAACAAACAGAACTCAGTTTAAAGCTTGTGTCTTCAGTTAGATTTCTCTGGCATCAGACTTTAACAATGTATGAGTTTATTTGGGCAATGCCCCAGGAAGTGCCTGTAACAGAGTAGTGAAGTGAGACAGGGAAGGGAAAAAGCCAGTTCTGGGTGAATCAATTAGATTTCCACTATGAACAACTGGGGTTCAATACCAATGCAGAGCTCACAGTAAGAACCATACCTCGGAGAAGTCCTACCCCAGGTATGAGGAAGCTGCTGTATTGATCTTTCAGCCTGAGTATATGTCCTTGGTGAGGGACTATTCCCAGAGAGGTAACTTCTTGGTTTGTCTGGAGGGAATCACATGTGCTTCCAATTGGATATTTTGGAATGCATGGAACTAAGGGGAAAAGGGATGGGCCCCAAAAGCATCTGCAACAGGTGACCATAAATAACCTTCCTTGGAAACAAAATTTTGTCCTCCTACAATAATAACATGGACCATGACTGAAGCCTGGACAGATAGATTTGAAGTTCAAGAGCTAAAAATAGAAATCATAAAAACCTCAATAGAAAATAACTTGAAGGTCCTCTTCCCTGGCCACTCTTTGATGTTTAAATCCTTGTTCACTCAATAAACATCCTTGAAGTGATCTATCCGAAAAGCTTAAAAACAAACAAACAAACAAACAAACAAAACACACAATAACTGAACACCACATGTTCCATGTTCCTGTTTACATCTCTAGAGTTGCATCTTTAAGTAGCTCACTCTGAGGAGGAACATGGCCCGCTTTGTTTATGTTCTTATATGACTGAGAACATGAGACATTATACAAATTGGCTCTGTCTTTATTCCAGAATCAATTAGAGGGTAGAAAGAATGTAAGATTCATTTGAAAAGTTCCAGAAAAGTCATTCAGATGGCTTTCAATGTTTTAAAATCAATGTTTAGAAGATTTAAGCCTCAGCTACTTTAGAAACAAAGAGATTCCATCCCCACTGGTCTCATTAGGATTCTCCCCAACCATGGCTGTTAATACTATTTTCATAATGACAGTGAAGTATTGACGTAAAATTGAACAACAGTTCCTTTGTTAAGCATCAAAATTAGCTTATGACGGTAAAGATGGGAGCTTCTACTGTTTCAGTTCCAGGTATTTCAGATAATGAGATGATGAAAGAAGATTTTTTTTTTTGAAAGAGGATTTTTAATATATTATCATCCATAGAGGGCATTGAGACTGCTTGCATAGAAGTTTGGAAATGCCAGAGAAAGCACCCTTCCTCTTGCCTCCGCATAAATAATTAAAGAAGGAAGGAAGGAAGAAAGGAAGGAAGGAAGAAAGAAAGAAAGAAAGAAAGAAAGAAAGAAAGAAAGAAAGAAAGAAAGAAAGAAAGAAAGAAGAAAAGAGAAGAGAAACAGCAGAAACTTAAGTCCAAGCAAAACCCATTTGGATACAGTTTCCAGAGGGGAAGGCATCAAGGGCATAAAGATCTGGCAAGGAAAGGTTATTTAGGGATGCTCTTTCATAACTGCTCTGTGGAGAAGAGCAAAGTCCTTGAACTACTTTATAGTTTGTGATATGGTAAAAACTTAAAGCTATCAGAGCTCAGACAAAATCCCTGTTTTGAAAATGTTACGGCTGATTATGAACCTAAAATATACAATATGAGAAATAACTGTCTATTGAGAGTTATCAGCCTCTTAAGGGACTGATCATAAGAGCAACAAGGGTTATTGTTTATTACTCTGTAATGATGCCCAGCCAGCAGTGAGTACATAATAGGTTCTCAATAACTATTCTTATGTACTTCCCATGGAGGTATATTTAAAAATTTTTTTTAATCTGGAAATAATTTTCAAACTTACCAAATTTGCAAAACGAGCTACACCTTTCTAAAAATTGAAATAGTTGGATGTAATGGGGAAACTGGAGTGACAGTGGCAAAATCCAGAAGCATATTTTTGATACCACTGTTAAAAGCTGCCTTTGTGTGCTAGAGCAGGAGCACCTGCCGTGGGAAGGAAATGGTTTATAATAGATGTGACTTGCCCTGACAATCTATTTCTATTTCTTTGTCTTCATGCCCCACCTTGTGGGAAACTGGAAATGAGAGCAATTGAATAGGAGCAACATCCCCTTTCTTTTACTTTTCTATTTAGCTTTTGCACTAGCTGAACAAAATTTTCCATATATCTATAAACCTATGGTTTCTAGAAGTTTATAAACATTCAATCAGTTTCATGCAAAAGATCTGAAAATTGTGATATGATAAGTGCAAGATGGGCTAGATTTGGGTGGTCCCTCTCTTCTTCCTCTTCCTTGGGGGAGCTGGATTCAAGGCTATTCTTGTTAATGTTTTTATGTTTGATTGGTTGATTGGGTTTTTCTTCTTTCTTTCTTTCCTTTTTTTTTTTTTTTTAATGTTTATATTTTTACCTCAGTGCTTCCCCAGACTCCTGAATTTCCTTGTCTATTAAACAGAGCAGAGCTACACTACAACTAAAACCCCTTTAGCCTTGAACAATTTTTTCACCTTTGCCTCTGGATGACATGCTGGGTTTTAGTGTTTTACTTTGTTGCATAACTGACTTATTGTAACTGGACATTAATAGAAGCAGGTTGGTGGAGAATAGAACCTAAATGATAACACTGTGTCAGTTCTAATAATAGACAAAAGAATAGATCTAAAGTCAAGTCAAAGATTTTCCCCTTGGTCATTTGTGGCAGATTGCATATTTCAAGATGGCCACAATGGTTTCTCCCACCTATTACTCTTATTACAATAAGACCTTCTTCCATTGTGATGTAAGGTCTACAGCCATCCCTCTCGAGACTTCTGAAGTGGGACATTGGCATGAAGTCTTAGCTGCCATGTAAGCTAACTGTCCTAAGTAACCATGCTGTGAGGAAGCTCAAAACAGCCCATGCAGGGACCACAGGAGGGACTCTGAGGCCACACAAAGGGAGAGAGAGCTGACTACCATCATCTCTGTCAGGCCTTTTTCCTGCTTTAGCCACTTTCTACCAATGACCACTGGACACCTGAGCCAGAACTGCCCACCTATACCCTTCCTGAATTCCTGACTCTCAGAAACCATGAAAGAGAATTAAGTAAATGTTGTTGTTTTAAATCAATAAGATTAGAGTGATTTGTTACCCAGAAATAGCTGTCCAGAACACCCTCCGTATGAGAAAGCTTGACAGTCCCAAACTGAAGAGAAAATAGTCGTTAGAAAAAACTATTTATGTTATATTATTTCCTTAGTGATAATACTGCAATATATTTTTAAACGTCTGGATATGACTCATCAACCATGTAATTTTTGTTATTTTCAATTAATTTATTTCCAAAGCCTTGGGTTATAAGAGCATTTTAGGGATATAAACCTAAACCTGATAGACCTAACAAACTGAGTTGTAATCTTGGTGCGTAGGGAAGAAATTGCTTTTATTCAGTCTGTCAGGCATTCATGAACACGGTAACATATTATATAATTGATTTGCAACAAGAATTATCCCCCTTTTTGACATTCTGATAGGATAAAAGACTAACTCAATAGGGAATTGGTTACATGAGTCAGGTAATCTTGACTCACCCTGATCTGCATAGTACAAGGTAAAGGATCAGAGATGACATGTGGACTGAATGTCAATTTCACAGTAAAATGGGCCTTAGTTATGATACTGATAAAAACATAGGACCTATCATCTGCGAGAAATTGGGGCTCAATCACTTCGAATATCATTTAAATGGATGGTTCGAGCTTTCTCTGGATACTTGGCTATGGATCAGCTCCTGCTTTTGTGGGAAAGAATCCTAGGGTACAACTCTTCTGGAACTCCTTGCTGCTCTGGCGGCAGCGGTGTTTGTCTTCCGCGCGGTCAGCCTGATGGAGGTGACGTCACTGGCTGCGGCTGAAGCAGTTCTTGCTGACCTTTCTACTTTAAAAGTTATGCCTCTTCAAATTTTTTTGTTTGCTACTGTCACCTGATCTTCTTCAAGGTCACTGACAACACATCTAGTTTTTCATTAGAAACTAATCATGAACTCTGCAAACTCTGCATAAAACCAAAATTAAACTTCATATATAAGCCAATAAAAGATCATGTTCCCCCCTTAGTTAAATCTCAATAGTTTTTCACTTTTTGAGAAAATAATTCAGCACACCAAATATTGCATTGCATGCTGCTGATTTTCAAGAGAGAAGCAATAGACTCAACTTCTGCTAAATTGAACATACTATGTACATAATCCTGACTTGTAAAAAGCATGTAACAATATATGCAATAAGGACTAAAGATACTGTAATAAACTTGAAGAGGTAATGCAATCTCAAAAAAAAAAAAAAGAAAGAAAGAAAGAAAGAAAGAAAGAAACATAGAACTTGAATGAAGGGAAGTTAACTTCTTGAAAGCCAAGTTCTTCAGCACATGGATTTTTTTATTATTCAGAGAGTTCTTGGCAAAAAAATGCACCTCATTCAGGTAAGATCCCCATGCTTTGAAAAGAAGGGAGTATATCAGTTAGCTTTGGCTGTTAAACAAACTGCGCCAAAACTGAGTGGCTTAAAATAATAATCATTTTATAAGTTTACAATTCTGTGAGTCAGTCAACAGTTCTTGTTTGGGTTGGATTAGTTGCATTTTTTCAACTCTCACATGTCTACACTTAATCAGCAGGTTGACTGGTAACTGGATGATCCAGGGTGGCTTCACTCACTACTTGGCAGTTGGCAGGCTGTAAGTCAACTGGGTACATCTGTTCTTTTCTTATGGTTTCTTGTCCTGTAGCAGGATAGCAAGCCAAACATAGAGCCTCAGGGTTCCAGATGTAGCAAGAGAGAGCAAACTCTAAAGCAGACCCTTCAAGGTTCTTTTAAGTCCCAAAAGACAAAACAAATCATATGTCTAACCCCAGGTTCAAGGTGTGAAGTACACATTCCACCTCTTCATAAGAAGAGTAACAAATTCTCATTGCAAAGGGGTATGTATTTAGGGAAGGGAGGAACTCAGGGCCATTTTACAATCTGCCATAAGAATTTGCTCATGGTCATACCATAAGCCTACAGCAAAAATCTGAGAACTGCGACTTTCATTCATTTAACAAGAGTTGCCAAGGCACAACAGGAAAACCAACAATCCTTCCACACTCTCTAATGGGCTGTCATCTCCCCAAAAGGATCAGAATGTTTAGTTCCAGACAGTTGGCTCTAAGATACAAAGCCTAATATATTTTTTTAAGCACATAATGATACTGATTCAATGTAAGAACTATTAAAGATTATAAAATGAGAAGAGTTGAAAAGGCCTCTTGGAAATAAGATTAGAGATGATGTTTAAGCACTGCAGCTTCAATGGGCCCCATGAAAAGAAACACAGAAGAAAAGGTTAGTTAACTTTCACTCTCCTAATAACTGTTATGAGGACAAATATTCTGTTCACATGTACCGATTCAGCACATGGTTAATTCATTAAGCCCAAGTGGACACATAAAGAGAGCCCCTTTATCTTCATTAAACCCAATGAGAATGAATGGCAAACTTCAGCATCATTAATCTGGCCTGATGGGTTTTGTCAGAGGGTCTAGAAAGCCCAAATGCCTTTAGAGTTGGCTGGGTTAGGGTTTGTTCATCTCTTGTAGCAAATATTGTTCATTTTTCCCTTTATCTGTAGACTCAGATAAGCCATGATTATCTTCCTAGAGTATACAGCTGACAAAGCCATGAGTACACACAAGTACACATGAGCATGCACACACAACCAGCTTGATAACTGTGATGGACATATAAGAGAGACAAGGAAGAAGCATGTGATAGTGTTCTCTTTCTGGCCACATTGACTAAATATGAGTTCATAGGAACCATCAGATATAGTAGTTAAAAGTATGAACTTTTGAGCAGGCTGTCTGGACTTGAATCTTGGTTCTACCACTTTCTGGCTGGGTGATCCTGGGAAGGTTACTTAACCTCATTGTAATTCAGTGTATTCATTTGTTAAAATAAAACAACAACAAAACTCATGAAGTTATTGTAAAGGTTAAGTAAGCTAATATTCTCAAAATACTGCTCTTTCCTAAGTTTAGCACTATGTAAGAGTTACTGAAGGGCCAGCATGAAACTGCTAAGGAGTGGTTTTGTGACACACTGAACTGCTTTGGAGCCCAAGTAATAAAGTGTGTTTGAAAACTGGGATGTGGTCCTCTTCCAGTCCAAAATTGAGTCTTCAGCAATGTTGGAATGTACTAGAAGCTTTGGAATTATTCTTCTTTAACAAAGACCTTGAAATGAGAGTGGGAGTAAAGGCAAAGGCAATAATGGGGTGTCTCCAAGCACCATCACAAACAGGAAAAGAAATACAATGAGAATGATGGATCATGTTACAACAGCTGAGACAAAAGACAGAGACTGCTTTGTGAGTACACATGAGATAGCCTTTGTGGACCTCCCAGAAATAATATGCTAGTTGTACCCTGATAGTTGGCTTGTGGATTCATGTGGAGGCATCTTTATTTACACATTTAGCAATTGATGCTGACTTTCATCTGGAATCAACTGAAGCACCCATAAACAACCTTTCCATTGGTCTGAGCTTTCTCACAGCATGACAGCCCAAGGTATTCAAACATCTTCTACAGCAGCTCAGTCTTCCAAAAGCAGGAGTCCCAGCTAGCCAGGTGGAAGTTGTGGTGCTCTCACGACCTAGCCCCAGAAACCACTTAGCATTTCTTCTGCCACTTCCCATTCATTATTAATGACATACAAGTTTGCCCAGTTTCAAAGGAAGTGAACATAGACTGCACATTATAATGGATGAAGTGTTGGGGTCATGTTGTAGAAAAACATACGGGGTGGGAACTATTGTTATAGCTAAAATGCTAATCAGCAGCAGGACATATCAAGCCAGAAGATACTTGTTTTAATTTTATCTAAATGAATAAATGATCTACTTAGCCTACACAATCTTTATCTTTTTCTATGGAAATACTACAAAGAACAATACCAATATGTTGTCATTTGTGCTTTGTTAGAGAATAGAATTTGGAACTTAGAAGTCAATTGTGTGTTTTGAAGCATAGAAATTCTATATGGTAAAATGTTGAGAAAACTTGTTATATTAGTAAAATTGATTAGCAAGAACAAAAGGCTTGCTATAGGCTCTCAAGGCCAGGAAAGATACTGAATAGCTCACTGAACTGAAAGAAAGGCCTACCCAACTCAGAATATCCAGAATAAGTTCTTAGACCTGCCAGCAACACTCTTTCTGTCATCTCTCATCTTTTCTTGTCTCTCTCCTTTTCCTATGTTGTCCTTGTTGTTTCCTACTTAAAGCATGGTACCTTCTCCATGAGACTGAGAAATGACCAACCACACAATGAGAAAGAGCTTCTGTTTTCCAATGTCAATGTGCCTGTTCTAAGGAAAGACAAATTGTTTTTGCTTAGGTCACATGGAATTACTCCTGCTGGGGGGTGATGGCTCCTCTATCTATAATTGAGATCTCCAGCTGATACTGCATGGAATAAAGATGAACCATCACATTCACCCCATCAGCCATGCCCAAATCCATGAAATTCTGAGCAATAAAATAGTTGTTTGAAGCCACTGAGTTGTGCAGTAGCTACACACCAACAGAAAACTCACCACCCCCTTGCTTCACTTGGAGGAACTAGAAAGGCCTGCCAAAAGTCAGGTTATTGAAAGGATCAGAATATGCATTGTGTCATTATCACTGAGTACAGAGCATTTCTTTCAGAACACTAAAGCCAGAACTAAATGAGTTGCAGAGCTGGGCTATGCCATTCAAATTCAACCATCTTATCTGGTCCTAAAAACTTTTCCAGCAACCTTTTGGGGTCAGAGAGCATTCCAGTTTTCTGAGACCCACTGGGTGTCATTTTAGCAAGCCTTAATTTCAGTGACCTTTATTAGTCTTCTTATTGAGCTAGACAAATGATGGTTAACAGAAAAAATTTTAAATATGAGATTTGATCTCCCACTGGATAGAACTCTGCAAAAAAATTTCCATTAGATATCAATGGAAGCATTCAGGCTGCTAGATTAATTGTTTCCTGTGTTAACACCTTCATCCTGAAGGTGATCAATTCTGCCCATTGGTCTCCCTGGCCCAGGAGGACTTTCCAGCAGCTGAGGCATGTTTCCTCATTATCTGGAGGTCAATAAATCATTTTCCTAGGTGCATTTTATGGTTGCCAAGTACACCAGCATAATAAAACTTTGAGTTAGGTAATGCTCCTTTTTATTATCAGAAATGAATTACCTCATGGGGCCAGCAGATACACAAATGCAGTGTGCCCTTCCACTAAGTGGAAGGTTTTTTCAATCAGCTTCCCATAAATGCAGAAGGCAAAAACAAAATAACAATATTCCAAGATTGCTCAATATCAATATAAATTTATTTTACTGGATTCATTGTTGTTCTTCATTTAATAATAAACAATGTCATGACAACCACAGCATGCCATTAGGGCAATATTAAATGTAAACTCCAAACTTTCCATTTCTTCTGAGCCCAGAATGGGAGGTTTTCTGTAGGGTGAGGTGAAATGTTACTATTGGAGAAAAGTTCCATTTTTGTCCCTACTAGACCCTTGAATTCTTATAAAAAAGCACATTATGCTAAAAGATACATATAATATTACCAGCATTCATATTCATCATAAAAAGGAATATCATACTTTGATATCTGAATAGTAGCATATTTAGTGGCTTTGAAAGCTTAGGTTTTATTTTTAACTTTTAAAGAAAATTCATCACATAATTATGGTCTCTTGATTTTCTAACTCTTTGAAGTCCTTGGACTAGGACCAGAACACTGGATATCAAGGGCAAAGCCTGAGTCTTTATCTCTGCTTTGTCTCTCACCTGGCATATAGTAGGCACTCAATAAGTGCTCACAAATAAACAAACACTTTTTCCTGACACTGAAGTAAAGATAGGGTGGGAGGCTTCCCTGGAATAAAAGACCCATAAATTGAATCTGAAGGGATGGATGGCTAGAGTTTAGTCCAGTAAGGGAAAATAGGGGAAGGGCATCCCAGGCAGAAGGAGGAGGTGTGGACATGGGAAACAGGAGGCTGTGAACTTTGAGGATTGGAGTCCTGTGTTGGTGATAGGCCAAGAGCTAAAACAAAGTAATGGAAAGAGATACCAGATAGGTTATGTATGACCACAGTGTGGGGATCACAGGGAGTTTTGAGGGCTATGAAGCAGAAAAGGGTCTTGGTTTGGCTCCTAATTTAGAAAGATTATTCAAGCTTCAGTATGTAAATGGATATCCAAAAGGTACAGCCAGCAAGGACAAGACACTTCAGAAGGTCAGTGGAGTTTGCTGACACTCCTTCATTACCACATGTGCATAGCACAGGCTGACTTGTGGCCTGCTTCCATCTCAGAGTTACCTGAGACTCTACACAAGGTCAAAAAAGTAGCTCAGAACTCCTGTTCTTGAGGCATCGCAAGTCCTGGACACAGTGTTCTGAGGGCACTTTGTTCCAAAGTAGAATGCCACCCTACTCAGCCCTTCCCTCTATTCCCATCCCTTCCTCACCTCCCATCAGTGCTCACAGCCAGAAGGATGGTCAGGGTGGGAAAAGTGGATGAAGTGTCATTATCTCTTTCCCAGTTTCAACATTTATGAGGACAGTCTTCCATCAGGGAACAAGGAGTCTTGAGTGTCTCTGAAAGGACAAATTCTGAATGGCTGCATTTGCCAACAGAGAACTTCCCATCAAATTGGGGGAGTCAGACACTTATTCCCTGATGATTAATATTAGAAACAGATCCACTATCACAGGTGTTCAGGATCACAGACTTCCCAACCTAAGGCACACAGTGAACCCACTTGAGTGCCAGGCATTCTTTTCAAGGTGCTTCCAAGAACACTGTGAGTTTTGAAAAAAGAAAAGCCGAAACCTTGTACTGTTTTGTATACATCAGAAACTGCCTCCCTAATGTGGCCCTTTCCAGACTAGTTTGTGAAAATACTTAAATGTTCTGAAGAAATATTCAAGACATCAAAATTACTCAGAGTAGATGGAAAAGATGTCAGCAAGGACTCACTAAATCCTTTCAATTCAGGTTGCAGTTCTATGGCAAAGAAAGTCTAATTGGTTGGCCAGATCCATCAAAAACCCACACAAGAAAACCTGCTTACTTTGCAGCAGATGAATTTAGTTTTCACAGAGAGAAAAACTTAATGATAGGAAAGGTGATTAGGATCACAAAGAAAAACACTTTCAAATTTATTTCTTGTGTAAATACAACCACTATGTGCTTAGTGTTTCTCTGTGCTAAGGGAATTTATTCATCAGCAAAATAAAAATTCCTGCCCAAGTGAAGCTTACATTCCAGCCTAGGGCCTAAAGGAAGCCAAACCAATGAGAGTCCAAGAGACTGAGAACTGTCACACACCTGAGCCCAGGGTACAGACAATGTATTGTGGGGACAGTGCAATGTAGGGACAAACAGGTATGGTGATGAGGAAGATATGGCTTACCTCCAACAGAAGCCAGGATGTGAATGAAACATTTGGCAGGTAGTGAAGGTGGGCATGGAAATGATGTTGGTAGTTTGCAGCAGCAGAGGTGACTCAGACAAATTTTATAGCTAAATCATCTAAGTGTGGTGTGCATGACCTCAGGTCTGATGGCTGAAGGTATATGAGGACCTAAGATATGGATAAGTGAGAGAGCATGGTTTCAGAAGACAGCAACACAAACCTTGCTTAGGGGAACTGTGATGAATTGGTAAAATCCAAAACTACGCACTGCCTTCTGCCTAGCTGAGATGAGATCATTCCTAGAGTACAGCCTCGTTTACTAATTTGAACCCTTTAGAAATTTAGTCTCCATATTTTTCACCTCCAGAATAAATCAAAACTCTAGCTCTGACTTTCCCTGAATGTCTAACAATGGATTCAGCCCAGGTCCCCAACAAGTTTGCAAGGGACCCTACCTGAGAAGGTGCAGCTAATCCACCAGTAAGTGATTGGATTAAACCCTCTTGACACCTAAACTCTCAAGACAAATGCTTGGTTCAGGTACAGTGACTAAAAGAGAAACACAGAGTGCCTTGTAAGCTCTATAGCTCCTGGCCCTCAATCCAGAAGGTGATGTGATTAATAGCCATGGCTCCCTGGTTAGCTATCCCCTTGAAGCAGAAGCAGGGGTTGCATTAGAGTGAGTTCTTCTCCAACCAGCCCTGGCAGCCTGGCCACCACTGGATTTCACAGTTGTTTGTACTGCAGGAGGACACAGAGCTGGGTAGATTTCTACCAGTGTCTCCACAGATGGTCAAGAAGCAACCATGATCATCCAACCCCAGACTTGGCTGCACAACACTGTGGTTTTGGTTCCTTGCTTCTTGATGTCAAAGGTGCAGGGACAGTCCCAGATAGGTCAATAATCAATCATCCAAAAGCACAAAAAATCTCCTATTCTTCACAGATTCCTAATAAGGAACTATGGATGTTATTGCTGTCCTTAATGCACAGCCACCCATCATGAGACAGCCCAAGGCATAATCTCCATGAAATGCTTAATGAACTTTTCCCAGTAAGCAGGACATGCTTCTTTTTGAAAAATCATGTAATTTCAAATAATACCAGACACCAAAAGGTGATATGAAGAGTACAACAGCAAGGCATATAAGAGACCTTTCTCCCTTTACAATGGCAAAGCCACAAGCATTGTCAAAGTCCTTCTATAAAAGGGCACATGCAAATATTTTATGCTTCATGGACCAGAAGGTCTGTGTTGAAACTGCTCTACTTCGTCATTACTGGAGCATTGACAACACAGAAACAACTGGGCATGCTGTGTTTCTGTAAAACTTCATTGGCGAAAAAAGCCAGTGGCCTACAAGCAGTATTTTGATGTAGTGCAATGAAACAGAGTAGGCAGGGAGGGGACGAAGCTCCAGTAAAAACAAATTTAAAGGATGGCAGTGTAGAAGGGGCAAAAAACAGATTATAGTGGTTTAGAGTCAAGATTACATATGTACATACATGCACACACATGTATTTCTCTGTGTGTGCATATGTACTGAATACTCTCATTATGGCTATTTAGAAGTTTGGGTATACCAAATAAGGCTCCTAGTGAAATACTATCTGATTAAAATAATGTACTTCTGGCCTGGAATGGGAGTAAGGAATCTTCAGAAGAACCCAGAGACATAATGGAAAGGATGAACCCTGTGTGTTTGCAGGGGTTGCAGCAAACCATGAAAAACACTGAGATTTCCTTTTGTCAGCTTCATGGGGCTCTGGGGAAAACCAGAAACCTCACCCAAGCAAGTTGGAAACTGAATAGAAACTCTCTCCATTGTGTTTATTAGACAGCATTCACTTTAGGTCTTCTATTGCTGAAAGGACTCACAAGACTCTGTTTCTATTCACAAAATGGCTGACAAAGAATTCAGTGCAGCAGCACTGAATGTGTCTTGAAAGGGGTCTGAAGATCATGGTTGCTTTGCCCTCCCATGGTTGGTTTCACAGGAGAGCCTCGTCTCTATCAAGCACTGGTGTGAATGCAAGTATGTGTGCATGTGAATGTGCGTGTGTTTACATGTGTGCATTCATGTGCATATGCACATGGGCATGCATGTATGCTTGGGGGTACAGGTGCGTGAAGCATCTTGGTACCTTGATACAGGGAACCTATTCATGGTAGAATCTGTTACAGACACATTCTAGCTGCATAACTAGTCTTAACTATTGAAATCCAACTACTCTCCTCAGCCTCCACCAAAAACAGAAACAAGTTCTAAATCCAAATATTGTTATTAAACAATGCTGACAGACTGCCACCTTTTGTTCTGAAATGACTCACTAATCTGTGATTAGAGAACACAGTTCATCGTTAGTGAACATGTGTCAAAGCCTTGGTCAAGGGTCAGTAGCTTCACAGATAAACATGTGTCAGGACAGCCCAATGAAGGTGACCCCGTGCTATGCATCACATCCAGCTGTGATTCTTCAGTGTCAGGAATGTGTATGTGGTCCAAGATATCTTAAAAGATAATCTGACTTAATGTGGTCTCAAGTTGATAGTATTCAGATAAAAGGCAGGAACAGATACAAACCCTTTATGGAGAAATTCAACTTCAACCAGGACCTCAAAGAACTCACACCAGTCAAGTTCAAGGGAAACTGGGCAGTTCACAGACAAGCTGCCATAAGCAGGAAAAATAGGGGGCAGGATCAGATTGCAAATTCCTCAGATACTCAATTCATCAGGTCACAGTATAAAGTGATTATTTTCCATATGTTTAAAAAAATAAATGAGAAATTTGAACATAGATAAAAAAATGGATAATCTAAGGAATGGCCAAAATAATTTGAAAAAGAATCAAACAAAACTTCTCACAATGAAAACTATAATAATTGAAAGTTTTCTAAAATAAACAAAAGATTTGACACACATGAAAGGAATAAATGAAGAAAGGATGGAATTATCTATTAGTTTTCCAAAGGTACAAGGGAGTAGACCAAGTGAAGGAAAGAGGTGTGGAGAGCCATCTTCAGGGGACAACCCAGACACTCCAGGCATGCTGCCAGATCAGCCCAGTTCCACTAGAACTTCTGGGGGTTTTTTGTTTGGTGTTTTAATGAAAAAAAAAACAAAAACAAAAAACACAAATGCCACTTTTTGTGTGAAATCTGATTTTTAAATGTTGGATAGCAATTTAGTTAAAACAAAACAGGCCTTGCAGCCAATGTTTGGCCAGTCTGTGACTTGAGAGTACTCGTGATGGTAGGGAAGAAGCCCAACTCTAGGTGAGGAGAGAGTTAACCAATAGTGGGAGGTCTTTACAGGCCAAGAATGATGGAGCATGGAGTCAGATTGAGCTATGGGCACTGACTTGCTTTCCCTCCAAGACAGGAGAGGTAGAGCTACACATACACACCAACTTGAGAAGTTGAATCTAAGATCCTGCTATTCTATTAGTAAACCACCCCGATCTTCAGGTAAGGACATTTGAGCCATGGAGTTTCTGTACAATCAAACTGAGCCTTCATGTCCCTGGGACAGTATACATACTAAGTGAACAAAATTTTAGGATGCTGAATCTTACCTAGGTATGATAACACCAGAATTGTCAACAAGAATCTTGGAAATATAGCCTCTCTTATTGCCAAGCAAGCTGGCAGAAATTTCTTACCAGTAAATTTTCTTTAAATATTCACCAAAAGCTTAATGGAACCTGGAACAACATAGTAAGGAAAAATATTTTCTGACACTGATTTCTGAAGGAAGACTATCTCTAGTTTAATAAGCTAAAGAATAGAAAAGAAACAAGCTAACAAGAAAGAATGGTGAAGAACTGAAAAGAATGGATAAAGTACCATCTTGATATTTTGAAAGTCACTAAAAAGAGGCAAGGTGTATTTTGGGCCTCAAGTTAAAAAGTGATATTATTTACTGAGGTCCTCAAAATTTCTAGCAAAAAGGTGTGATTACACATCACTCCTGCTCCACTGGCAAGAGCAGCCTTCTAAACCACAATCAGCTTGCTGCCCTCTGTACAAAAGAGCATCAACAATGGTGGGCAGCAATTGGGAGTACAATAAATACGTCCTCTCCTTTCACCCTAGACCTCCCTGGAGCTGGGTGTTTATTTTGTGCCCATCCTCAGCAGCTACTGACCTCTCTTATCTATTATTTCAAAGAACCAACACTCTGTGGAAAAAGGCTGTGTGCTGTGTGGAAATCTTAAACTTAGGATAGGAATGCACATTTGATCAAGATCTATGTAAATTCTACCTAACAACAGAGTGAATATTTTCCTGTGCTTTGAAAGTACAGTTAACCTCTGTCTATATTTGTGTTTCTATAAGCAGAAAGCCCTCGTTTAATGTTTTTCATTGCCCTTTTATATTCAACCTCTCCCAGTTTAAATCCTTTCTTGGAAACATAATCTTTCCCCCAGCAAATATAGACCTTTACAACACACACAAAAGAAATCAGAAAATAATTTTTGAGCCTTGTGTCCTACATGTGAGATGCTTTCAAGAGTATCATTGGGCCAAACAAAGGCCAATCCTTGCCATTTATCTTGAATACTATCCTGGGTACAGTTTTGAATCACATTTTGTCTGCAAAATTGTCAGCCTTTCATAAAATTAATTTTTTTTATTTTAAGCATTTAACTAGTATTTTTAGTACATTAAAATTGTATAATAATATGGTAGTCATTTTCACTTTAATATGTCACATAAGATTTTAAAAATGTAGATTGCTTTTTTTAAAAATTCCTCTGTGAAGCCTTGTTAATAGGTTGCCCAGAGGAACAATAGGAACTATGTGGGGATCTTGTCAATGTGCAGATTCTGATTCAGGATATCTGAGATAAAGGTGGAGCTAAAACTCTGTATTCCTAACAAGCTACTGATCCAAGAACTATGTTTGTGGAAGCAAAATGACCAGAACAGTGGTTCTCAGCTTTGCTGCCACATGCAAACACCCTGAGGAGCAATAAAAGCACATGTTGCCCTGTCCCACCCAAAATTTCAAGCTAATTGGCCTGAAAAGTAGCCTGGACATTAGAATTATGTGAAGGGCCCCAAGTGATTTCAAAGTGTAGCTTAGTTAGTGAATAGTGTGGTCTAAGGCAGGGTCAAGCTGGCAGATATTCCATAGCCTTGACTGTGAGCTCCTGTAGGGAGCTCAGTGGCTCTGACCTCTCCTCTCCATGAAGACTTCATATGTAGGTCATTATGGAAATACACCATTGTTCACAATGTCATCAGTGTGCTTGAAATTAAATATGACCTCTGTGGAATTAATGACCAGGCTCCCGACATGGAGAATTAGACCATTTGGGTCAGTGACTCCTATTCAGAAAGAAAGATTGATGCAAAGGTAAATTAAATATTTGAATTACTAGGGGCTAATATAATTCTGTTTCCCAAAGAAGAGCAAAATTATATCTCCACCTTGCAGAACAATGTAAGTGCAATAAGTGCTTTGGCAAAGACTTAAGATAAAGAAGCCATGTTGGTGAGGACTTCAGGGACACCTTGTGCTATCACAAGAAGTCCAAGAGTTTGGCTCAGCTAATTTTGAAGATGGGCGGTCTGAGTTATGCCCATGCCTGTAGGGTGACCCAATAGGGTGTCTTCACACTGTAAAGATTGATATCATGTAACTATCAAGGTCTAACATATGTTGAAAAGAGTACAAATACAATGAAAGCAATGCATTTTGAAAAAACAGATTTACCTTGGTAAAGAAAGAGATGCTAAGTTAAGAACATTCCTTGGACATTCTTTCATATGCCCATGAGCTCTTTTTATATCCACCTCAGAGAAATGTCTGTTCAGGTCCTTTGCCCATTTTTTAATTGGGTTGTCTGTCTTCCTAGTGTTGAGTCATATAAGTTCTTTATATATTTTGGAGACCAAACCCTTATCTGAGGTATCATTGGCAAATATGTTTTCCCACATTATGAGTTCCCTTTTCATTTTGCTGATGTTTTCTTTAGCTGATCAGAAGCTTTTTAGTTTGACGTAGTCCCATTTGTTAATTTGTTCTTTTATTTCCTGTGCCCTAGAAGAAATATGGATGAAAATATAACTACATGGGATATCTGAAAATTTACTGCCTATGTTTTCCTCTAGTAATTTTATGGTGGCATGGCTTATGTTTAAGTCGCTTTTATCTATCTTGAGTTTATTCTGGTGTGTGGTGTAAGTTGGTGGTCTAGTTTTATTTATTTATTTATTTATTTATTTATTTATTTATTTATTGCATGTTCCTGTCCAGTTCTCCCAACAGCACTTGCTGAAGAGGCTATTTTCACTTCATTTTATGCTTCTTCCCCTTTTATCAAATATTAATTGATCATAGAGTCCTGAGGTTATTTCTGGGCTCTCTATTCCATTTCATTGATTTATATGTCCATTCTTATGCCAGTACCAGAGTATTTTGATTACAATGGCCTTGTGATATAGTCATCAGAGAAATGCAAATTAAACCCACAATGAGATCCCACCTCACACCTATCAGTATGGCCATCATTAACAAATTAACAAACAAGTGCTGGCAAGAATGTGGAGAAAAGTAAACCCTGGTGCAATGTTGGTAGGAATGTGGTAGGTACAGCCACTACGGAAAACAGTATGGAATTTCCTCAAAAAACTAAAAATAGAACTGTCTTTTGACCTTTGATTCCACTCTTAGGATTATACCTGAAGAATCACAAAACATCAATCCAGAAGAACCTATGTGCCCCTATGTTCATAGCAGCACTATTTACAATATCCAAGTGCTGGAAACAGCCTAAGTACCCATCAGTGGATGAATGGATCAAAAAACTCTGGTACATTTACACAATGGAATACTATGCAGCAGAAAGAAAGAAGGAACTCTTACCTTTTGTGACAGCATGGATGAAAATGGAGAGTATTATGTTTAGTGAAATAAGCCAGGCAGTGAAAAACAAATACCATATGATCTCGCCTAATACAGGAAACTAATGAACAAGACAAACAAATGAGCACAATAGAACCAGAGGTATTGAAACAAGAAACTGACTGAGGGGAGAGGGAGATGGGGGAAAGAGGGGGAAAAGTTTAGTCAAGGAACTAGTATAAATGACCCATGGACATGGACAACATGTGGGGATTGACTGTGGGAGGGGGATGGGGTAGGTGGGTCAGGGGAGAACAATGGAGGAAAAATGGGAAAACTGTAATGCAACAACAATACATTAATTTAAAAAAAGAAAAGGAATATTTCTTGGGAAAATTTCAACAGTCTTTAGGTTCTGTTCCTCAGGTTTGGAATTGGTGATAGCGATTCTCCTTCACTGATGCACTTTTAGGAAGCTGTCTCAGGTCTACAGTTATAATTCATTATATTACTCTGTGCTAGCAACTAGAACCTAGGTTCTAGTGAATTTTTCTAATATAATTGAATATATGCATGAAAGGTCATTATTTTCTTCATTTATTCTTATGTCTTCTCTGTGACTTCCAGGGAATTATCTGTAAATACTATTAAATAGTAAGATGACTTTGATGACACCAAATGATCACTCTAGTGGCCAGAAAGGATCCAGCAATTACAGACATGGCAAGGTTCCTACTTCATACATCTCTGGTCTGAAATATTGATGTGTTGGTAAAACTGGCTAGCTACTGCAAAAAGATCAACCCAATGATGATTACAAATTCAGGACTCATTGTGAAGGCCAAATGTAACCAATTTTCATGATCATGTGAATGTAGATGGAGGTCATGATATTGAGGTAAGCATTAATTTATAGTCAGACTTCAGTAAATCTATTCTATGAACTTTTGAGTCTTCAAAGAAGGGTTCAAAAGTCCCAAAGGACCCTGTTGCTGTCCTGCCAGATCTCAGTCTGTTACGACATTGAGACACTAAGTACTACTCTCTGCAATCTTGCCCATAGAGCACCAGGTTAATTGCATGTTAGACGGCTCCCCAAGGCAGGTTTCTTGTATCCCAGTGTGTTCCAGAATTTCAGTCTCTGTATCTAGAACCCAGGCATTCAGGGTCTCTCTGAAACTAATTATATTTAAGTCCCAACCAGCACAAAAGTTTAAAAAGTCTACTCTTTTCTTTCATCATCTAAGACTCTTTCCATAGTCCTTTTTTACAAAGACTTTCTCTCAAGAGACTCCAAGTATATATATGCCAATTGTGATCTCCAACCTGTTCACTTATCATTCCCAAACCCTGGGACTTAAGCAGGGGACACAGCTGAGACTAAAACAAATATCCATAAAAATAGAAAGTGTTTGGCCAGAGAACCAAGGAAATAAATGGAGAAAATGTCACTTTTATTTAAGGCTCCTTTTTTAAAGCTAGTGTGTACATGTTTAGGCTGACAAATGGCAGGGAATGTGCTGAATATGGAATTTGATATGAAACCCAGAATTTTCAGAATAATAGGAATCTACAATGTGGTCTTGTTAAAGATGTTACTGACATCTTTTCTTTTCTTTTTTTTTTTTAAGATTTTATTTTATTTATTATTTCCAGAGGGAGAGGAAGGGAGAGAGGCAGAGAGGGAGAGAAACATCAATGTATGGTTGGTTGCCTTTCACCTGCCTCCAGCCACGGACCTGGCTGGAGGCCTGGCTTGCAACCTGGTTATGTGCCCTGGCTGGGGAATCAAACCAATGACCTTTGGGTTCGCATGCTGGCACCTTATTCACTGTGCTACCAGCCAGGGACATTACTGACATCTTTAACAAGTGAGAATAAACTTGCCAAATGGAAAAACCCAAACCAAATTATTATTCAAGTAAACAAATTGAAAATGAAGGCATTCCCAGATGCTTTTGACAAGGGGCAAATGGATTACTAAATCAAACATTTCATAAATAAATTAGCAAAATGCATTAGGTAACACTAACATTAATGACACACACCAGATTGTCAAGGTTCTTAATCAAATCTTTTCAGTCTAGGCCCTTATATTGTACAAGGGTCAGTTCATACAGACAGCTCATAACACAAAGCAAGTCTCTTCAATGACGTTTCTGCCATTGCCAAATGTTTTTCTTCTGATCTGTCTCCAGGCCTGACATTTTTGCAAATTAAACTGGATTACATTATCCATGATGGCTTAAATTCAATTATCTAAATAACTACCTAGCCAACTGCATGACTAAATTATTCACCTGCTGCCTGAACTTTTAGGGTTTGATAACAGCTGGTTTCATTTTTACTTTGAAAAGTGAATGTACACCTAGATTTCTCCTGGAAAAACTAACTAGTTATTGTCTTTCTTTTTAAAATTACATTAAGGATCATGATCAAATTTTCTTTTCAAAAGATTCAACAGCATCAAAGTATTCAGAAGCAAGAGCTGAATGATATTTTTCTCTCCATTCCCCTTTCCTTCAGTGTATGACTCTGATCTGCTGTTTTGGCCATTTAGCTTTCAAATTTTATATCATCTCAAACAATGCCAGGATAGACATCTTCACTTTTGTGCAGATGCCTAGGTCAAAGAAAAGTCAGGTTTTAGTTATGAAAATATTATCATATTTCTTTTCCATAAAAAACTTCATAGGTTTATATTTCATCTAATAGTGTATAAACATCAATGTTTCCCTTCACATTCATCAAACTTCATATTATACATCATTTAGGATTTTTTATGTATGACAGGTAAAAACAACTCATTATTTGTACTTACATTTCCATGGTTACTTGAGATTGTACATCTTTTCAGGTTTATTTACCTCTTTTACACAGAGTTTTATTTATTTATTTATTTATTTGAGTGTTTTATATATTTATATATTTATTAAAAGATTTTATTATTTTTCAGAGAGAGGGGAAGGGAGAGAGGCAGAGAGGGAGAGAGACATCAATGTATGGTTGCCTTTCACCTGCCTCCAGCCATGGACCTGGCTGTAGACCTGGCTTGCAACCTTGTTATATTGCCCTGGCTGGGAATTGAACCAGTGACCTTTGGGTTCTCAGGCTGGCACCTTATCCACCATGCCACCAGTCAGGGCTGTACACAGAGCTTTAAACCTGATTTTGGGAGTTAGAAAAGTCTTATAAAGTATAAATTTAAAAGAAATCATAAGATTAAAAACTACCATAATATGTGTTGGTAGAAAACTTTTATGTATATATGAGGTCTGTCAGTGAAAAGTGCAGCCATTATTAACAATGAGAATGATTTGCATTACATCGATGTAACCTGGCAGCCAGGGAAAGTGGACTGGAATGTGCATGTGTGAACAATGACAACTTCACTGTACTAGTCAGTGGAGGCAGGAGACACCATTGAGTGAATAAAGCAACAAATCTGCATCAAATTTTGTGTTAAATTTGAACATTGTGGAACCTATTTGGATGATTCAGAAGGCTGCAGCTATGGGCAACTGCTAATTGACCACATCATCACAACAATGTGCCTGCTCATGCATCATGTCTTGTGAAGAGATTTTTGGCAAAACGTCAAATCACCCAGGTAATTCAGCCCTGACTATAGCCCAAATTTGGTGTCCTGAGACTTCTGGCTCTTCCCTAAACTGAAATCACCTTTGAAGGGAGAGATTTCAGACCATTGATGAGACTCAGGAAAGTGTGACAGGGCAACTGATGGCAATTGGGAAAACTGTGTGAGGTCCCAGGATGCCTGCTTTGAAGGTATGTGCATAGTCCTATGTACAATGTTTCTTGTATCTTGTATTTTCTTCAATAAATGTTTCTATTTTCCATATTATGTGGCTGGATATCTTCTGGACAGACTTTGTACATACATATACACCCATACATATGTATGCATGTATAAATGTGTGTATATATACACATATATGAAAGAGATATATACACACAATAAAATAATTTACTTTTCCCAAAGAAGTTCAAAATGTTAATTTTATTTTATTATTTATTCTAAATAGGTCTTTGTGGGGCATATATAATACATATAAGTCATAAAAGACCATAACAAATAGTCTCATTTGCCAGACTGCTAAAAATGACCTAAGAATAAGTCTTTCAGTCTCATTAAAAAACTACAGTTATCAAGTATGGCACAGGGCAGTGCTGACCAGAAATGGGTCATCTCTATGCTTGACACAAGAGCTTACATCTAAGGAGAAAATCCACACTATGTAAGGAGCACTTGGGTCTTGGCTGAGATGTCTTCATTCTAGAATCTCTCCTAATGGCCTTTCCTAAGTGAAGCCATAGAAAAGCAGTGAGAATAACAAAACACGTAGGGCTGTAGCAACTGTTGACTTCCTAATAAATATCACCTTCCTAAAAGGTGGCATAGACTTTAATGTAGCAAAACTGCTAGGTCTTTCTGTCTGGAGAACTTGCAGATTTGAGCATCATAGTCAGGTGTCTACTGTGACTCCTATTATACTGTGTGCACTGGGATAGAAAGCTAAGTTGAAAGAGATTTTTACACCAGGAATTTGTTTGTCTAACATGCTAAGAAAATGGAGTTGTTTTAATCAACTCAGAATTTTAGGGAATTTTAGATATCATGGAAAATTTAGATATCATGTACAGTAATACATGATGAGTCTTTCAAGTTTATCTAATCCAATGACTTATTTCATAGAAAGTAAAACTCAACAAGTTAGAATGACTTGCTCAAGTTATGCAGCTAGTTCATGTCAAAGCTGAGTCACCAGGCTCCTAGAGATTTCACTGCCTTTTGTTCTATGCTGCCTTTCTATCACTCAGGGGTTCCTGATAGTCAAAGAATGAAGTTAACAAACTTTTGGTTAAAGGTGACATGTGATTCACACTCTTTACCTAAAAGCAACAATAGGAAATAGGAGAAGACAACAGAAATGAAATGTTGGAATCTCACAAGTAGATGGGTCAGTGTTATTTAACTTTAAAAGTTTACATTTTTAGCCAAGGAGAACTTTAAATGTATTATAGAACTTCCAAAAAGCTTCAGGAATTATTTGCAACAAGTTCCTTTGGAATGTGCAGCTACTCATGTAGTAGAGATAAAGAGAATTTCTTGGAAGTCTACTGAAGGGGCAGTTAGAACCCAGATATCTTACATATGCCCATTTAGCAAAGCCACTGACCCTCTCTCATGATAATGGAAGAATGGGAGTGGTAACTGAGAATTATTGTTTGTAGATGTTGAATAACAGTCTTGGCTGCAGAACCAAGGGTTGATGAACCCAGATAAGGCGTCTAGTGGCCATCATTGATAATATTAACTATTGTTTTCTTAAGTTGTTTGCCAGGTATCAACTCTCAGTTAAATACTACACACAAGCAGGGAGGATCAGAGCTATCCCTGCTGTAGATCCAGCTGGGTACAACATCAACAAAATCCCCAGGTCATCCCCTCTTTTGCTGACTTTGAGTTAATCAAAAGAGGTTACCTTGTATGAACCTGACATAATCAAAGGATCCTGAAAAGAAAGTGAAGCATCAGACAGACATTCTCCTGCTGGACTGAAAAAAAAGTAAGCAGTTGTGCTGTGAACTATACATAGAGCCTTGTGGTAAGAAGTTGTAGGACAACTGCACAGTAGTTCCAATTGATAGGTAGCAGAAATGAGGCCTCAGTCCTATAACCACAAGGAATTAAATTCTATCAACAGCCAGTAATCTTGGTAGAGGAGCTTAAACCTCAGGTGAGAATTATTACTCTGGTCAACACCTTCACTCAGTCTACTTTAGCAGGGGAACTAGCCAACCCATACCCAGACTCATGAAACATGGAAACTTAGAGAGTGAATTTGTGTCATCTTAAGTCAGTGTTTGTTGTAATTCATTATTTAACAGTAGAAAACCAATACCTCTGGATAGTATCAGTGGGAAAATGGCCAAGAAAGAATAAGGCAGAAGTTGGACATAGGCCAAGTCCACTGCTGCTTTAGCAGGAGTGAATTTTTAATTTCATATTTTTCGTATTTATTCCCCCACTTCCAACTGAAGAGCAGACTACTTTCTCCATTCTCCCAGCTCAAAACAGAAATAGGCTTTGACACTTAATTCTCTCAACAGAGGTGAGGAAAGGTTAAGCCAGGCTGTCATCACGTTAACTCTGGGGTGAGTGTGGGCTTGTTATAAAGTGACCAGAGTGAAGGCAGAGTACTTGAGACACTCTGATCCTAAAATGAAAGTGGCCAGAAAAATTAATCAGAATCATTATCTCTACAGCAAGAAAGCAAAGAAGTCCCTGTGCCGTTTCTGGGAAAAGCCATGGCACAGTGGGCACATTGAACATGGACAGGTGAGTGGTATGTGTACACAGCAGGATGCTATAAAGGTATACATAATGTAAGGAGATACACAATTAATCCAGGCCTTCATCAAGTGTTAGCACACAGGTTTGGGAAGCCCCTGAGGCAAACATATATTAGCTTCTCTGGAAATCTTCTACAGGTCTACTTTGGAATTTGTGTGGGGAAATGGGCCAAAAACAATCCATAACGCCTTGGCTGGAACCAGTTTTATGTAGGCAGTGCCCTCAGAAGCTACCCAGCTTAAGGCAGGGGACACACTGATGGAGGTCTCAATGAATCTCCAAAGGAGGTCTCAAATGGAATTATTATAAAGATAATTCATGATATTAGGCATGTCTCATGTGGTAAGGCAAATTATTCTATTATAAGAACAGTAAAATAAAAGACAGGCCATTTTGGCACACACTTGCCCTTTCACAGCCCATCCTAAAGTCTAAAAGTTGGGAGGTATTGAGCATCTGTCTCAATGTCCCTATACAGATAAAGTTCAAAGAAGCTATATGACTCTGGAAGAAACTAATACTTATCTTCAACTATCCAAATACCACTACAGGACAAAATGACAAAGAAAGGACTGAGATAAAATTCCAATGCTGAGTGGTGTGAGCTCAGGCAAGTACCTTACTTCTCTGAACTCATTTCATCATCTAAAAAATTGATATAATGAGTAAAAATATAGGATCACTATGAAAATGAACAATGCAATCATGGGCCCACAGCATAGTACACAATATATAACTTTTCTGTACATTTTCTTATGAGTCTTAGAAGCAATTCTTCTCTCTGCTCTTTGGATCCATTTCTCAAAATCTTCTTGTAAGACACCAAAATTACTTAGCTTTTAAATCTGTGGTCCTAATCCTAGAACAAACATAACATACTCTTGGGACCAAATATAAAATATCACTCATTTTCCTTTTGTCCCACACAGCTTCCTGGCCTTGTAGGAAAACTTGTAGCCTGTTCTGCAGATTACATCAGGGAAGATCAAAGCCCCAAGACACCATCCTTGAACATGATAGTCAAAGGAAAGCTATCTTGAAAGGATTCAATGGCTGGATTGTGGATGCTTCCAGCATGTTAAACAGGAATTGAAAAGTAACAATGAAACAAGACTCAGGGCAACAAAAGTGCAACCATTAACTTTTCATGATTTCAGAGCTTAGGACATGTGTTTATCACTATGGCACTTTTGATGTCAGTGAGGTTATAATGAACATAGCTATTGAAAATCAGCCTTATTCACAGCAATAGCTCAGTGCATAATGCTGAAATTTTAGAAATTGTTATCAAATTATTTCACTATAAAAACTAAAAAAACTTTTTAACTAAGTAAAGGAACCTAAATGCCCTAGCATCACTCCCATTTTTCAACAGGCTAAGAAAGGTTCATAGCTGTCAGCTAATGCTTTCGTATTATGGCACCTTGGTGAGACCAGCTGGGTCAACTTCTTCTTCAAAAGAAATACGATACAGAAAATTTTATGATTTGTTTAATTCATGTGTAGTGAATTCTGGTTTCTAGCTCATATCCCCCCAGCCCAAAGTCATTTTCACAGTATTTCAATCCTCAGACCACTTTCACACAACATATGCACATAATAAACACACACACACACACACACACACACACACACACAATTGAATAAGAAGAATTCCTCAAAGGGCAAACTGTATTTTGAAAGCTTTGCTGTGTCTTTTATACCTGAGAACCATTCCTTTGACTTGCTGCCCACTGGCTTTGCAATTCGAAGACCCTCTTTTCATGTTGGGTTCTCTTAGACAACAGAATCCAAAACAAAGATTTGAGTGCAAATGGTTTATTGGGAGGTAGTAAGGGGTGACCTTAGGAATCATTGGGGAAAGTGGGTAATGAGACAGATTGAAAGGCAGCCAATATAGGGTGTTCTGATGAGCAGGTTATCACTGTGAACAAAGGGGGCTCTATCCCCCAGCTGACTTCTGAGACTCTACCTAGAACACATCTCACAGAAGTTCCTCATCTAAGGGGTGAAAGAACTGAGGTATTTACCCACTAACTTCTTTTTTATCACTAATTCAAGTCAGCTACAAGCAAACTTCTCTGCACCCTCACTCCCTCCCCGCCCTCCACACAGACTAAACACACTTCTGCAGCCAGAAGTGCTCAGGCCTTTTCAGGGGCTAGCAATGAGAAGCCATCAGCACCCCATATACAGGAATTGACTGACAAGCAAAGGTGGGCTGGGCCCTATCAGTGTCTGATTCATGGTATATATAAGCACCCTCCATTCCAGACTCTCTAAAGTGGCATATCACTTTTCTTCTCTGCCCACCAGTGAGGCCACTTAGAAATGAACCTTGGAAGCTCTCTCTAGAGGACCTTACCTGTGACCTGTCCTTGCACACAGTCCTGACCAGAACCAATGCTGGCAAAGAAAAAAGGGGCAGGTGTAGATAGGTACCCAATGAGACTCAGTATATACATAGTGATTAAGAGCATGGATGCTGGTAGCCCACGGCCTAGAACTGGAGTCCAGATAACCTATTTCTTACTTCAAAGTATATCAGCACTGGATCACAATATTTTCCATGAGCCAACACAACAGCCAGATGTCTAATAAGTGCCCCTCAAAGGAGCACCAACAATGTATCATATTAATACTAGATTTGTAAAAACCCCACCACGAACGTAGCAGTAGAGGGTTGGTACTCAAAAAAGCCTAGTCATGCAGCAGGAATTTTTTTTTTCCCCCTGGAAGAGCCTGTATAACTTCTGGGAGGGATCTGTAAAGAATAAGCTCAATCTTGGCAGACTAAAAGCAATGGCAGAAATTTCCAAGTGCATTATAATCCCATAGAGCACCAGCCAGGTAAATGGAGCCATGTGGAATTGATTGGGCATAAGCAAGGCCCAGAAAATTTTAACTTAAGAGAAATTTAATTATAAAAAGAAAGGAAAAACAGACCCTGGAAGGAAAAAATATGTGGAGAATATATATGTGAAAATTCTTGTGAATGTGTGTCTTTAAAATGAGACAATGAAGCCCTGGCTGCTGGTTCAGTGGATAAAGCACCCGCCTGTGAACCCAAAGGTTGCTAGTTTGATTCCTCAGCCAGGGCACATAACCAGGTTGCAAGCCAGGTCTCCAGCCAGGTCCATGGCTGGAGGCAGGTGAAAGGCAACCATACAAAGATTTCTCTCTCCCTCTCTGCCTCTCTCCCTACCCCTCTCTCTAAAGATAATAAATATTGTTTTTAAAAAGAGACAATGATTCATAGAGGGAGTGCAGATGACAGCTAGGGGTGGGTGCTGAGTTAGGGGGTGGAGGAATTTAGCAAAATGGAAAATGGGCTCATGGACAATAGTGTGATGATTGCTATGGTGGGAGTGTATAAGAGGACTAAGTGGAAATGGGAAAATACATAAAGATTAACTTTTAAAAAGAGACAATGAAAAACACAAATAAATATAAAGATAGTAACTAAGTGGGAAGAAGAGTGAATGAGAGAAAAAATAGAGGGGAAAGGAGAGAAATAATTTGTCAGTTGAGATTTTTAGTTTCAGACAACAATAAATAATTTTGATTGATTCCAGTTTAAAATAACAAGTAATGAATAATAATTCATAAAGCAGTTGGGGCAGAGTGGCAGAATTAAATAAGCAAGCCTCAGGAAAACAGAATGAGGTAGATACCCAGATCTAAGTATAAGAAGAAAATACGCTATCTCTTCAAGCATCATTTTCTATCGACACCCCAAAGAGAAAGATTCTGGCCCATATGACCTACCTTTGATTGACAATTGAGGAAGGAATCTTGACTAACTGTTTCACACGAACCATGTATAGTGGGAGATGTGTGGAGTCTTCATAATAACACTAAAACAAAGCAAGAGACACCAGGCAGGCGGAAGCACAAACTGCCCACTACCAACAAGGAACTCAAAAGAACAGAAAGTAGTAGAGCTCAAAGGCAGGTATGAGGATCAGCTACAAAACTAAGAAAGAACAGGAAACAGGAAGGTGAAGAGATGGATAAAGAAAAAAAGGTAGTAATGAAAGAAAATGATACAGACGAGAGAAGCTAGATTTAAAAGAAAGAGGAGGAGGATCAGGAGGAGCAAAAGTTCAGTTTCTACATTGAGTAGGAACCACACAAGAGGAAGGAAGGAAAGGAAGTGATATGGAGACGGAGATGATAGCAAAGAATTATATAGGGCTCACATATGACTCCATGGTTCTATGATGTTATTACTTCAGACATACTGCTTCCTATGCCTGAGAAGTGGATAGTAGTAGGAGGAGTCCCAGGCCAGCTCAAGACACTGAGATGTAATATCCACTCCACTCCACTTAGTTGGGACAATAGACAGTAAACCACCCCCCAAGCTTAGTAGGTTGAAACCACTCATGTCTTATGGTTCTTGGTTTGACTGGACGCAGTTTTCACACAATGTGTTTCATGCAATTCAGTTAGGTGTCCGCTGGGGCTGCAGTCATTTGAAGTCTCAACAGGGCTGGAATATTCAAGTTGATGCAGTTATGTGACTGGTAGTGAATGCTGCAGCTTGGCTGAGGCTGCTAATTGACTACTGCCATGTGGCTTGAGAGTTCCGCAGCACAGCAGCTGGGTTCTTGAAAGAGAGTGTTTCAAAAGCAAACATTCCAAGTAGCAGAAAGAGGAAGCTGTCAGTCAAGTTGAGCTAAGCCTGAAATTGGCACAGCATCTTGTCTTTCCTGGTAAAAGTGGACACAATACGATTGCAGTGATGATCCAGTCCCATACTCTGGAAGGCTCAGATGTGCTGTGGGTTCCCTGGCCATGCTTGTTGAGCTCTTCCTGTTACTGAAGAGCAACTTGGGGTCCTGCCCACTGCCATCACTCTCTATGCAAAATTCCAGAGGCAAAGGTTTGGTGATAATGGAAAAGAGTCTTTATTCCAAAGCAGAGTCGCTGAAAGCCTATCAAGTCACAGCTTTAGTTACTTAAACCTATCAATTAAGGCTAAATACCTAGGTTCTCCTATTATCTGCCCCTGTTGGTTTTCAGCTATTGTATTCTATAGCATTAATTTATAAACTAAAACATAAGATATAAAAGCTACACAATTTTGGAAGAATAGCAGGCTTCTGCCTCAGAGGTGTCCCCTTTAGAACAACCAAAGAACAACCCAGCCACCCTCTGCCAGGCCAGTCTGTCCCTAGACTGAACCAGGAGCTCCTTCCCATCCAAAATACCACCCATCGGGAAAAGCAGGCAGCTGCAGCAGGATCAGCTGGGTATCCTCCAGGAATAGAGGGAGCCAGAGAGCCAGAGAGCTGAAGCCAGCCAGAGAGCCTGCCCTCTTTTTTATTACCATGCATTCTGGAGGCATCAGCTTCTCAGCCAATTCCGTCCTAGACTGCTTACCCGTTGCCTCCGCAAACTCTTCCTACAGCCCCTCCTACTTCTCCCCAGGTGTCTGAGCAGAGCTCTCTGCATTATCCCTACTTTCATTGCTACTAATATGACAGGGATTCCTGTTTTTCTAATTCTTATATGTATTCTTTCAATAGAATTACTTGAGATTTATGGAATTCTTTAAATCCCAAAATATCCTAGTGACAAATACAATTATTACAAAATAATACTGGACACTAGTAAGGAATGCTTATTATATACCAGACATTCACTACCTCATAAACCCTACAACAATTTGAAAGGGCTTACAAAAGAAGAAACTGAATGGTTAGAGATAAGGTCCCATACTAGGAAAATGGTTGAATAAATTATCCAAGTGGCTGAACTGCACTTAAAACTCAGTATATGATGTTATAAGTCACAAATAAGTTTGATTCTCTGACACCATTTTGTAGTGACTGGAGTCTTTTCTGCAGAAATAGGTACCGTATTCTCTACCCATCAGAGTAGGGCAGGGAATTTAGGTGGAGAGTCCTACACCGTCATTAGTGTCACAGTTTTGCATTTGGTTCTGAGTTAGAAGCCACCAGCTGATTTTGGGTGGATTTCCAAAGGCCACCACTCAGGAAAGTTTGCCTTCCAAGTGAACTCCTTCCTGTATGGGAGAAAAGTAGAAGGATTGCTGTGCAAGCCGACCCTGAGGAAGTTCAGCTGTGGATTTTTTAAAGAAAACCAGATAAAAGACTTTAAATGAAAGTCATCCTTCACTTTCTCTGAAAGCCGCATGGACACACAGAAACTATCTCACATCAAAGTCCCTCTCTCAGGTGATCTAAACATCTACTTACTTAATCATGCTTCTTTTCATGCACACATAGATATAAATTTTACAACTGTACCATCTGTATCACCATAATTATGGTCCTGCCGGCGTTTATAAAAAATTACAGTAAATCTTTGTGTTCTGATGTTCAGAAATGGCCTGAAAAAACTGGGACTAGGCTGAAATTCATTCCCAACAGTTTCCAGCCAAGACACTGAAAGAATCTGTTGGCAAATTAAACAAATATTAATTTACTTGGCAGGCTAAAATAAAGTACAAAACTTTGCTATTTCCAGAGGCAATGCATTTATAAATCCCAGTATAAACAAGATTATAGACTTAAACTTAATTTGAATTAAGTCTGTAGGCCAACCATTCTTTCAATTAATTTAAAATGTTAAAAAATCAGATTAATACTGTACAATCTACAGATGTTTCCTGACTGCATTTGCTAGAAAGCTTTTGATAATAGGCAGCAGAGATGGGTAATAACTACCTTAGGCAAGAAGAAGCTTCATTAGAGGACTTAGGCTCTCACAGGACTATAGAAGGAAGGGGAGGGTATGCTGAAGGACCAGGGCTGAAATGAATGGAAGTGGATCTAAACAGTTTTAGTAGCATGAGCTGCTTGTCAGCACCATGCCTAGAAGAAAGGCACTCTGACCCTTTCATCCTTCTCTGTATCTTTTCAACCTAATTCCAAATGCTAGAGGAAGGTTTGGTTATCCAAGCCTCTCATATGGCTACCCCTTTTTTCTACTGCTCCTTCTCCTTGGGGTTACCACCATGGTAGGGATGGTAGGGGAAAACTAGGAGGGAGAGAAGAGAAAGCGGATGGAGGAGAAAGGGTTGGGAGGGAGGGGAAGGACAAAGAAAGATTTTTAAAAAGTGAAAGAAAGGAAGGGAAGAAAAAAAAAGGGAGGGAACAAAGGAGGGGGAAGGAGAGAGAAAGGAAGGAAGGAAGGAAAAGAGGGATGGAGGAAGGGAAAAAAAGGGAGGGAGAAAGAAACAGGAAGAAAAAGAGAGAGGAAGAGAAAACCACCTGAATGTCCAACACTACGGAATAGGTTAGATAAATTATGTTACCCATACAGAATAGTATACAATGAAAAGTTATAGGAAAAATATTTAATGGTTTTCAATATAGTAACAAAGTAGGTTGCCAAACTGTATGTTCAATTTAATCCCATTTTAGGAAGGAAAAAAGGGTGAGAGGGAGGAATGGAGCATGGGAGGGAGGGAGTGATAAAAAAATAAGAACCCGTATATGCATGAAAAATTTGGTAACAGGAATTCAAATCATTTTTAGTTTCTTGTTTAGCTTATCTCTGTGATCTAAGTTTTTGCTTTTGGAAGGATGATAAAAAAAAAAAAAAAAAAAAAAAAGGATATTTCAGGTTTCAAAATTTCCTCTTATCTCTTCCCCCAAGTTCATTGCAACATTATTCACAATAGCCAAGACATGGAAAAAACATGTCAAATATTTTATACACACATATGCGTGCGTGCACACAAACACACATACACACACAAAATGGAATTTTATTCAGCCATAAAAAACCTACCATTTGCCCTGGCTGGTGTGGCTCAGTGGATTGAGCACTGGCCTACAAACCAAAAGGTTGCTGGTTCAATTCCCAGTCAGGGCACACACCTGGGTTGCCACCCGGTTCCCAGTTGGGGGTGCATGAGAAGCAATCACAGTTGATATTTCTCTCCCTGCCTTCACCTCTTTTTCAAAATAAAAGAGGGGGAAAAATCGTACCATTTGCGACAACATGGAAGGGCCTCAAGGGCATTATAGTAGGTGAGGTAAGTCAGACAGAGAAAGACAAATACTGTATGATCTCACCTACATGCAAACTTAAAAAATAAATAAAACTCATAAATAGAACAGATTGGCAGTTGCCAGAGGTGGGAGGTGGGTAGTGGGTGAAATGGATGAAAGGAGTCAAACAGTACAAACTTTCAATCACAAGGTAAGTACTGGGGATGCAATTAAAACACACACACACACACACACCTCCTCCCTGAATCTCTGAGGTAAATATAATAAACAGTATTACTGCCCCATTTCACAGATGAAGTTATGGCTCAGAGAGGGTATTTTCAGGAAGAATCACAAAGCAAAACTAAGAGAAGAACTTAAAGCCATAGTCTCAAAGTCTTGGCTCTGTTTCCCTCTCTTTTCTAGGACTGGCTGGAGTCACCTGGATGTGACCTTTGACAAAGGGATTAAAACAACTGTCAACGCCCTTCTTGTGAATAAGGCCATCCTCCCTGGTTTCTTTAGTCTTGAGAGCTGCCTTTAAAGTGTATTGAGCTTGGACTTTTTTCTTCCTTTTTGGCGAGAGGGTGATTAAAGTGGTATTGGAAATCTTGCATGTCGTATTGGAACTGCTAAACGTAATCTTTCACATGCCATTTTGAAATCATCTCTGTGTCTGAAAGGTCACTACCATTGGCTAAATGGCATTGATTTCTAGGCATTTATAGATGTACATGACAACTCCTGAAAGGGGATTTCATGGATTGAGGAGTTTGGCCAATGGAATGAGAGTGGTAAGTATGTCCTCTGAGCAGTCATTATAAGGGAAAATAGCCCTAAAGGCTTGTATCACCAGCAGATTTGTAATGGAGCCATGTTTTCCTCAGATGACAGCTGTCATTGCAACATCTTCAGAGCCCAGCCTTCCCCAAGCCACAGGGCAGGGAATGACATCAGATTGACCAGCACCATGCTGCCCATGAGCTCCTGTTTGCAGCTCCTCTCTCCATGCTCCCAAGTGGCTAATGTTTTATAATAGAACTCAAACCAGGTTTTATGCTCTGTGGGGGTGGGGCTGAGGCTGAGGCACAGGGTCCACAGATGCTGCTTTTCACTGTGAATTCTAAAAGCTCTTAGAAAGAGCATTGGGGTTTCCCTTAAATGCTTTTAACTTGAGATAATTCTGCCAGTGTTGAGAGCTCAGGGTAATTTCTGATTTCACAAGTCAGTTGAACCATGACTTACCATTTCCTAGCATCAAATGCAATGCCGCAAGCCAGCGACAAGTCTGCTCATGCCACCCCATGTGCCTTTGTCCAGTGGCCAGCCCTCATGCTCCACAGCAAGCACTTGAGAGTTTCAGATCAAGCTACAAGTGGAGGACACAGTAGGCTTTCATCCCAGAGAAAAGATCAGATTAGAAGCCAAACCAAACATGTATGCCAAATTAACCCAAAGAAATCTGTGGCTCAGTAGAGGCAACTCCTGCTTATTATGTGGCCTTCTGTGGCTTGCTCTTTTCCAAGGCATTTAGGTAAAGATTCGGAATTCTTTCTCATGTAGTGTCAAGTTTTTGGTAGAGATAAAAAGAACACTGGATCCTGTGTCAGACCTGGATTGACACACCAGCTGAACACTTAACAGCCACATCAGTTTAGAAAAGTGATTTAATCCAGCAGTTCTCAAAGTATCATTCAAGATATCACTAACAACTAATAGAATGTGTGCTTGTGTATTTTTTAAATTGTTATTGAATTTATTGGGGTAACAGTAGTTGATAAAATTATGTAGTTTTCAAGTGTATAATTCTATAATACATTATCTGTATATTGTATTGTGTGTTTATCATCCAAACTCAAGTCTCCGTCAGTCATTATTTGTCCTTTATTTATTCTCTTCCACCTCTTCCAACCCCCTTCCCTCTGGTAATCATCATACTGTTTTCTGTGTCTATCAGATTTTTTTGTTTTACTTAATCCCTTCACCATTTTTATGAAGCTCCTCAAACCTCTTCCCCTCTGACGACTCAGTCTGTTCTCTGTGTTTATGAATATGTCTCTATTTTGTCTGTTTATTTTGTACATTAGATTTAAAATATGAATGATTGAAATGATATGGTATTTGTCTTTCTCTAACTGGCATGTTTCACAGCACAATACTTTCCAGTTCCATCCATGCTGTTACTAAAGATAAGATTTTCTTCTTTTTTACACCATAGTAATTAGTATTCCATTGTATAAATCTATAATAACTTTTATATTCATTGATGGGCATTTGAGTTGCTTCCAAATCTTGGCTATTATAAGTAACACTGCAATGAACACAGGGGCGCATATATTCTTTCAAATTAGTGTTTCAGGATTCTTCAAATATATTCCCAGAAGTGGAATTGCTAGGTCATAAGGCAATCCCCCCCACCCTTTTTTTTTTTTCCTGAAGAAACACCATACTGTTTTCCACAGTGGTTAAGCCAATCTGTATTCCTACCACCAGTGCACGACGGTCTTCTTTTCTCCACATCCTCACCAATACTTTGTTTATTGATTTATTGATGATAACTATTCTGACAGGTGTGAGGTGATATCTCATTGTGGTTTTAATTTGTGATATTCTGACTATTAGTGATGTCAAACATCTTTTCATACATCTATTGCTTACCTTTACATATTCTTCTTTGGAAAAGTGTTTATTCAAGTCCTTTGCTCATTTTTAAATTGGATTGTTTGCTTTTTTGTTGTTAAATTATGCAAGTTCTTTACAAATTTTGGATATTGAACCCTCATCAGATGTTTCATTGGCAAATAAGTTCTCCCATTCAGTGGGTTATCTTTTTATTCTGTTGATAGTTTTCTTTCCTGTGAAAAGATTTTTTAGTCTGATGGAGTCCCATTTGCTTATTTTTCTTTTCTTTCCCTTGCTCAGGGAGACATATCAGAAAAAAAGTTACTAAATTTCTGTTTTCTTCTAGGGTTTTTTATATTATCAAGTCTTATAGGTCAGTCTTTATTTTTAGGATATTCTTGTGTGTGGTGTAAGAAGGTGTTCTAGTTTCTTTTTCTTTTTCCATTTTCTTTTGCACAACACCACATATTGAATAGATTGTCTTTACCTCATTGCATGTTCTTGCTTCCTTTGTCAAATATTAATTGATCATGAAAGGGTGAGATTATTTCTGGGCTCTCTATTCTTTTCCATCGATCTATCTATCTATTTTTATGTCATTACCATACTGTTTTGATTACAATGGCCTTGCAATATAGTTTAAAAGCATGTTTCCTCCAACTATTTTTTTTTTTCCTCACAATTTCCGTGGCTCTTCTAGGTCTTTGTGAGTCCATATACATTTCTGGAATATTTGTTCTAGGTCTGTGAAACACACCATTTTTATTTTAAAAGCAATTGCATTTCTGAATTTGTTTGTGTCTATTATCATTTTTCTTGATAAATCTGGTTAAAATTTTGTCAATTCTTTTTAGCTTTGTAAAGTACCACCTCTTGGTTTCATTGATGTTTTGTATTGTATTTTTAAACTCTATTTTCTTTAGTTTTGCTCCAATATTTATTATTTCCTTCTTTCCACTCATTTTGGGCTTTGTTATTTTTATTTTTCTTCCAGTTTCTTTAAGTATAAAGTTTGGTTGTTTATTTGAGATTTTTCTTGCTTATTGAGGTATGCCTTTAAGCAATGAATTTCCCACTTATAACTGCTTTTGCTGTGTCCCACAGAGTTTTAGTTGTTTTGTTCTGGTTTTTATTTGATGAAAGATATCTTTTAATTTCTGCCTTGATCTCATTGTTAATCCATTCATTGTTCAGTAATATATTATTTAGCCTCCATGTGTTTGTGCATTTTTCAGATTTTTTCTTGTGACTGATTTCTAGTTTCAAACCATTATGGTCAGAGAGCATGCTTGATATGACTTCAATCTTCTTAAGGATTTTTTTTTTTTTAATTTTCAAAAAAGATTTTATTTATTATTTCCAGAGAGAGAGGAAAGGAGAGAAGCAGAGAGGGAGGGAAACATCAATATGTGGTTGCCTTTCACCTGCCTCCAGCCATGGACCTGGCTGGAGACCTGGCTTACAACCTGGTTACTTGCCCTGGCTGGGGAATTGAATCAGCAACCTTTGGGTTCACAGGCCAGTGCTTTATCCACTGTGCTACCAGCCAGGACCAATCTTCCTAAATTTATTGAGACTTATTTTATGTCCTGACATGTGATCAATCTTAGAAAATATTTTATGTGCACTTGAAAAAATGTAAATTCTTCCAATTTGAGGTGAAATACTCTGAAGATATCAATTAAATCCAGTTGATAAAGTGTCACTTAAGGCCACTGTTTTCTTGTTGATTTTCTGTCTGAAAGATCTATCCATGGATGTCAGTGAAGTGTTAAAATTCCCTACTATCATTGTATTACTGTTGGCCTCTCCCTTTATGTTCACCAAGATTTGGTTTATATGTTTCAGTGCTCCTATGTTGGATGCATAAATGTTTACAAGGATTATATCCTCTTATTGGATTGCTTCTTTTATCATTATGTAGCATTCTTCTTTGTCTCTTATTATGGTCATTGTTTTAAAGTTTATTTTGTCAGATATAAGTGTTGTTACCACAGCTTGTATTTTATTTTCATTATTTTCATTTTCATGAAATATCTTTTTCCATCCCTTTATTTTTAGTCTGTGTGTATCTTTCATTATGAGGTGGGACTCTTGTAGATAGTATATATTTTGGTCTTGCTTCTTATCTAGTCAGCTACCTATGTTTTTTGACAGAAACATTGACTTTGTTTATATTTAAAGTGATTATTGATAGGTAGCTTTTTCTTGTCTGGGAAGTTTTTTGTTTTTTGTTTTTTTAATTTAATTTTATTGTTGTTGTATTACATCCATCCCCTTTTTACTTCCCTCTGTCCCCTTCCCCACTCACCCACACCCCACCAAAGTCAATCCCACTTGTTGTCCATGTCCATAGTTCTTCCATACTAGTTCCTTGACTAAACTGTTCCCCTTCTTTGCCTCCTCCTCCCTTGCCCCTCTGCCCACTGATGCGAAGTTCTTTATATCTTCTTCAATTTTATATGATAGCCTTTCTGGGTAAGGTAGTCTTGATGGTAAGTCTTTACATTTATTTCATCGCTTTGAATATTTCATGCCAATGCCTTTTAGCCTGAAATGTTTTTGTTTCAAGGTCACTGATGGTCTCATGGAAGCTTCCTTGTAGGTAAATAACTGTCTTTCTCTTGCTCTTTTTTAAAGATTTTCTTTTGTCTTTAACCTTTATCATTTTAATTATGATTTGTCTTGGTGGGTTCGTCTTTCAGTTCATCTTGTTTAGTACTCTCTGCACTTCCTGGACTTTTGTGTCTTTTTCCCTTCACCAGGTTAGGGAAGTTCTTAGTATATTTTTTCAAATATGTTATTGTTCTCTTTCTTTTTCTCTTTCCCTTCTGGTACCCCTATGATGTGGATATTTTTATACTGGGTGCTCATGATAAAGTGGCAAAATTTTAGTAAAATAAACAACATATTATTAAAATGTTGTATTTTGAAATAAATTTATTCTTACATGTAAATATATAAACATAGTCATTATTTTTAAATTGTTCAAAAAAGCCTCCATTTGCTGGAATAATAGGCTTGATTCAACTTCAGAATCTTGAGCACGCTTGAATTAACTTTTCTTTATCCATGGACATCATCATGTTTTCAATCTTAGTTTTAACAGCCTCTTTATTGGAATGAGGTTGTTTATTAACTTCTCCCTCACAAATGCTCCATACATAATAGTTTAAAGGATTTGCATCTGGTGAACTAGGTGGCCAGATTTCCTTTGACCAGAATTCAGGAACATTGACACCAAGAAATTCTTGCACCTTTTTGGCATTATGTGCTGGTGCACCATCTTGTTGGAAGATAAAATGACATCCATTTGCAACTTGATTCATCTGTGGTACAACTACTTCTCTCAAAATATCAAGGTAAACATCAGCAGTCAACTTCAAGCCTTGTGGAAACAAATGTGGGGTCACGATATTTCCTTCATTGCTGACAACACCTAACACCATCACTGTAGCAGGAAATTTCATTTTCATGACAATTGGGACTTCATTCCCAAGATTCTCACAGAGTCACCTCTTGTTTCTTCTGTTGACTATTTGGTCCTGCTGAGAATTCTTTTCATTGGAGGAGAAAATCAGAGAGTTTTTTTTCTTAGGGATTTTTCCATTTTGTTAGCAGTTTCCCTGCTTTTTCAAAGACCCCTTCCTTTGTTTGCTGTGTCATAAACTGGCCTCTTCTAAGAACATATGATCTGTATCTGGTATCTTCAGCAATAAACTTGCATCCAAAATATGCAGTTGTCTTGCTATAGAACACATTGGCTTTCCTGGATCTTCATTGATGATCTCCTGGATTCTGTGTACAATATCTGGACTTGCAGGATTCTTGAGTACCTTATACATTTTCCTTGTTGGTGTGGCAACATCAGATTCAGCATCATACACCTTTTTCACATTGTAATCTATACGTAAAGGGATATTATTGAAGTCTGCAATTTCCTTAGCAGTTTGCCCTGCATGCAGTCCAGAAATGATGGTTGTTCTAACATCATATTCCTTCGACATGACAGTTGCTCTCAGAATTTAATACTTTATATCTGAGACAATGATGTTCAATCATAACCTTAGAAAAATAGTTTTTCAAAATTAATAAGAAGCACATGAAATAAGGAGATACAAAGTTATTTCCAACTGAACATGTGTACCCTGTACTGCATATTGTCCCAAAGATACTTACCATATTTTAATTTTGTAAAATTATTAACAGTTGAGATTGTTTTTTTTTTCTGCTACCTTGTCTTCCAAACTGCTGACTTATTTGATCCTTTGCTTCATCCAACCTACTGTTAATTTCTTTCAGTGGGGTCTTCATTTTAGATATTGTAGTCTTCATTTCTGACTGGTTCTTTTTCATTGTTTCTTTCTCTCTTTTTTTTTAAGATTTTATTTTATTATTTTTAGAAAGAGGAGAAGAGAGAGAGGCAGAGAGGGAGAGAGACATCAATGTATGGTTGCCTTTCACCTGCCTCCAGCCACAGACCTGACTGGAGACCTGGCTTGCAACCTAGTTATGTTGCCCTGGCTGGGAATCGAACCTGTGACCTTTGTGTTCACAGGCTGGCGCCTTATCTACTGTGCTACCAGCCAGGGCCTTTTTCATTGTTTCTATGTCCTTTATCATGCTGTTGAAGTTCTTACTAAGTTCCTTAAAGTTGTCACTAAGTTCTTTGAGCATCATTATAACCATTTTTTGAACTTGATATCTGGTAGATTATTCACCTCAATTTTATTTAATCTTTTCCTGGAGATTTCTCTTGTTCTTTTATTTAAGACATGTTTCTTTGCCACCACCACCCCCAGTTTGACTGCCTTTTTGTATTTATTTCTATGTATTAGATGTGCTGTGTATCCCAGCCTTGGTAGGAAGACCTTATGCAGTATGTACCCTGTGGAATCCAGGAGCAAAGTCCCCTTGATCACCCAAGTTGGGTGCTCCAGTAATGTCTCTTTTGTAGGTTATGAGAGCCCTCCTGTTGTAATTGAGTCTTGATTACTATTGGCCCATTTGTGAGTGTGGTCAACCCTGAGGCTGGCTGACTGTGAGGATCGACCCTGACAGCAGTGTACAAGCTGCTGTGCAGGTGCTGACCATATGAAGCATAATTTGCCTCAGCAGAGTCTGCTGCCTGTGAAGCTGTCCTTTTGGATATGCCACTTGCGAAGCTCTGATGTTGTCTGAAGCTGACTTCCAGGTATGTTGGTTCTGAGGCTTCTTGAAAAGGACTTTCAAGCATGTCAATATCAGATGCTGCCTGTGACTTACCCTGGACAACCTGTTTGGAGCTATAAAGTGATCCACACTTTGTAGCTGTCTCTGCCAGAAAGTGTGGCTAGATCTGAGTATGTATGGGGAAGAACAAAGATGAGCACTAAGGCCAGCTGCCACCAGCACTGAACCCAAGGGCAGGTAAGCAAAAGAACAAGGAACCCTGAGGTCAACCTCTGACTATCTTCACCTTATACTTACATGTTGGTGTCAGTCACTGAAGCAGCTTCTGGCAGTACTTGAGTTGCACAAGATAGGTTCTCAGTGAATCACCAGGTAGTAGCAAGTGGTGCTCACCAGATTGATCCAGGTAAAAATTCAATGTGAATGTGCTGAGTCTGAGACTATTTAGCAAATATCTCAGGGTATACCACATCTAGCTGCCACCTGCTGGAGGCCCTTGGACCTTCATGGTATGGCAGGATCTCAGAGTCATAAGGGTAAGGCCAACAGTGTTTATCAGGCCAAAATAGACCAATATTTGGCCATTTCAATGGATGGCTCTGCACATAATATTAATTTGTGTTTGCAAGGGAAAAATGGCCCTCATTCTAGAGCCATATACTCAGTGTGTCTAAGATTCTTCCAGGAGGCCAAACTCATTATAGGGGGACCACTGGGAGTTGGGAAATTAAAGCTAGTTTATCTTCTCTGAGTAGGAGGTACCAGTCAGTCCTGAGAGAAGGCTAGAGTGGTCTCCACTTCATAGGCAAACAAATCAGTTTGTCCCAGATTCTTTCCAGACATCCTGGAGTGCCTATACTTGGCAGATCAAGATCATCAGGAGCTAGACAGTGAAACAACAGGGATCCTGATAGGTGGGGCAAGCAGATTTCCCATGAGGTGGGGGGCGGGGGTGCATTGGTAAGGTTCATGAAAAATTATGAACATGGTCCCTGCCCCAAAGCCATGCTACTCAGTCATTGACACTCCCTGAGTCTAGCTGGACCTTTACACCTTAAGGCATAAGCTTTGTGCAGGTGAAAACAGAGAGCCCAAAGGGAAAGGTTGATGCCCTAAGGAGGGGAGTGCTCCACCCAAGAAAGATGGTGTCTGCAGTGTGGGAGAAGGACTTAGCACAGGGACCCTAGAGGATGTCCTTTCAGCTGTCTCCTCAAAGCCAGAAACCCCAATGTATCTTCACACAACTCTAGTGTGCTCCACCTTCCCTCCACTGGAGACCAGGCTGAGTTTTTGCTAATGAAATTTTGTATGTTAAGTACCTGGGTTTCTAGCAGACTTCTGTCTCTCCCTGGCAGACAGAATTCCCACTGATTTTTAGTCAGATGTGGGTGTCTATTCCGAACAATGGTGTCCTGGGGTGGGATGCTCAGCACGGGGTTAGACCCCATGCTCTTCAGGAGGAACCTTTGCGGCTGAGATAATCCCTCTGGGTTCTCAACTGCTGTACATGGGTGAGGTGCCAGTCTTTTTCTCATCTCTGCCCTTCCTGCTACTCTTGATGTGGCTTCTTCTGTAAATTCTTGGTTATAACTTTTTGTTCAGCTTGACTTCCGTCGGTTATTCAGATTTATTGTTCCTATTTTAATTGCCATTTTAGTATGATCCTGGGAGGAGTTTCTTAGATCCTCTCTGTGCTTATTTATTCTTGAATTTAATAATCCACATAAATAAAAGTGCTTTGAAATCTCAGCAAGTTATAAGAGTGTTAGAGAACTACTGATGTCATCTTTTTGTGCTTCTGCCTCCTAACATAGCAACAGGATGTTGGAACATTTAAATTAGATATAGTATATGGCTTTGGGAGCAACACACCAAAATCTGTCCCTCTCAGCTTGTTCTGAGCACTTGACCCTTTATGAAAGTGAGTTTTATGCCTGCTATAAACACCCATTGCCCACTCTGTGCTACCAGAAGCTTGAGAGTCTCAGATCGAGAGCTCCAGAGCTTCCCTCTTAGATCCAATTCCCCGCTTCAACTTCCCATTCCTAGCTTCTTTATGAGTTATTTCTATAGATATTAGGTGTATTTCACCTTATTCAAGCATATCTGTTAGACAAGATAAAACCATACCTCCCTGAAGGATGAACACAAGGTCTTCCTTAAAATGAGTGATTAATTTTTTCATTAAATGGAGGGTTTTATGACAACACCCAGAGCTTGGAGAGGAATTTTTCAGTAGTGGTCAGGTATTCCTCTTGGCTAGGATTATGGGAAGTGTAGGTGGATTTGTGGTGATTCTTGGAAGTCAAGGAAAGATGGCTCCTAGGATGTGGAGAGAGACCAGGAGCCTTGCAGAAAGGACCCCCATGTTGTCAGGTTTCTTCATATCTGTTAATCCTCAAATCCTCTGTATTAACTTCTCATTTCTTCTTCAAAAAATACAACTTTCTTATTTTCCATTCTGTCCTATCTCAGACCCTGGCACACCTACTTCCTCTAACAAAAGGTTGACTCTTGTATCCTGTATCAGATGAAATAAAGCAGCAAAAGTTTGGTGGTCAGAGAGGAAGTTTAAGCTAAATATATATTTCTCAAGTAAGAATGTCAGGATTAACTAGATATTGAAAGTGACAGAACAAGAGAAATCAATAATAACTTCAAGGACTCTGTCTTGGAATTCTGATGTTAAGAGAGGTTATTTACTGAGGCACATAGTAGCGAACAGAAAGCTGAAACAGAAAATAAGGAGAGTAGTTAGAAGTTCTATTATAGGCCCTAGCTGTTGGTTCAATGGATAGGTACATCAGCCTATGAACCCAAAGGTTGCTGGTTCCGATTCCCAGCCAGGGCACATAACCAGGTTGCAAGCCAGGTCTCTAGCCATGTCTGTAGCTGGAGGCAGATGAAAGTCAACCATACATTGATGCTTCTCTCCTTCTCTGACTCTCTCCCTTCCCCTCTCTCTGAAAAATGATCAAATTAAAAAAAAAAAAAAAAAAAAAAAAAAAGTTATGTTATAAAGCTCAGATGAAAGCTCACAAAATGGCAGCTGAATCTCACAGGGACCTGGCTAAGCCTTTGAGGCATTTCTGAAGCAAGCAGAGCAAACTTTTAGCTAAAACAATGATGTTGGCTGGAAAACAGCAATATGTTTTTCTCCAGAGTTCCTATTGTTGGTTCTTATTATCAACAGTTTTCCCTATCTGTACTTCTGGTCCCTGAGTCAACACCCCCACCGGCTTTCAGATATGCTTTTGTACCCCCAAGCCTTGATTTTCTCTTTCTACTCCTTAAATCATCTCTCTTCTCAGACTTTGTCTTCCTGAATTCACCTGAGTGCTTTGAGCACCCAAAGTAAGTATCCCATGGCTAATCCTGCTGCTCAATTCAGCAAATATTCTCATTCTCTGCACACTCCCAAGACCAACCCAGGGAATTCTTTCTTCTTCCTTTGCTTAGTCCCTTTATTAGAAAGAGAAAGAGGCATGAGTTCACATAGGTAAACTTATAGAGCAAAAAGGGACAAGGATCCCAGGAGAATGAAAATGGTAAAGCAACCATTAGAAAACTTTAAAAAGCCCTTCTTTCTTCTGTGGAGTGCATTTTCAAGTACTGTTTTCAAGGGAATTATCCCAAATAGCTAATTTAAAGAACTTACATGATTTTGGTGAATTTGGATTAGAGATAGATCTCTTACCCTCAGATTATTCAATTCATTGCAGCAAATGTTATTTCATTCAGAAGTCATATGCAGCAACACATGCAATTATGGCATTATAAAATACCTGCAACCTGTGCATTGGTTTATTGGTTTCTAACAATTATTTATATGAATAATCTATTTTTTAGGTGTATAGACAATTATAATTAACTATTGATTGAATTCCCTATTTACTACATTTGTTATTTACTAAATATTTTGCAGAACTATGAGAAATGATACTAGTTTGGAACAGAATTTGCTTTATTTGGATCACTTGCAAGTTTTTCCTCAGTGATGAGTAAACTAAAGATCTATGGTAGGTAAGTTTCTTTCTAGGTGGCATTACAGTGTCAGGGGTATGATTTATCTATCAATTCTGACCTAAGTGACAACTAGTAAATTTCCCAAAGTGCTACTACTTTTGAATAATCATCTTGAGATGGATGAAGGAAGTCATACTAGTCCAGATAGGCTAGATTATGCTGCAACAGGAATCAATCCCCAGGTCTCAGTGGTTTAAACAGCAAAGGTCCATTTATGGTGCATGTTCATTACTTGTAGATGGAGGGGTTTGCTTCACAACAGGGAATTGATAATATAAAATGAAGGATTTGTGAATAAATGTAAACTTTAACAGAGCAGGAATAAAGATGTCTTCATTTTTTTAACTCTAAGCTTATCAGCAGGATATAATACATGAAGACAAAAGCAAAGAGAGCAATATAATGATCCCAGAACACACATTACAAATTGGAATTACATAATGTTAGGAACAAGATATTTGGACAGGAAAGGCCTTATGATTCATGTCTTATTTTATTAATAAGAGTTAAGCACTTAAGTGACTTGCCAAAAGCACATAACCAATTTGCGTGGCCTTCTCACTTCCATTCTAGTCATCTTTGAAGTAGGAATCTTGTAAGTGCTGAATTTAAAAACCACAACAATAATAAAGGCACAACTTACTGGAGAACTTTTTATGTGAAAAATCATTGAGTACTTCTTTATTCTATTTGTAAGAATTTAATTGCCACTTTTCTATAGAAATAAAATAAAATCACCAAATATCCCCATGTGCTCTGCTATAAACCTAGACAACCTGGATAGTTAAGAAATTGGTTGTAATTTTCTTCATAAGCTTATCTTTCAGAAAAACCTTAGGGTAAACCCTGAACATATGCTTAAGCATATCATTTCAAGTAGCAGGACTGATAAATATTAAAGATACTTGAGAGTGCCTGGTTCAACCCTGAGTTCTCCAAAACCCAGATACTCTTAATACTCCACAGAGGAAATGAAAGATGAAAAATTAATTACAGAAAAAAATAGCTTGACCATAAACTTTGGCATAATTAATTTTCCTTCTGAGTTTGCATAATAATCAAAAATAGAAATGTTAATTTGACATGCATTTTTTTCTCACCAGATCTTTTTGTTTGAATAAAAGACTTGTATCTACAAATCATAGAGAAACATAAAGAAAAAGAAAAAGAAAGGAAATCCATGAAAAAAACAACATCTTTTAGTATGTCAGAATAGGCATAATTGAGGATCTTTTAATCATACTCTGATAACATAATTAAACTTCAAAGTGGTTGGGAAAGAGCCAATAAGAATGTATCTGTGTGACATCCCTGGAAGCAATTGTGGGTCATCTGGCTGGGATACTCCTGTAATAGTAGAGGTACTTAGTAGATCAAGGACTCTTTGAAGTATCCTACTATAAACATGACCAGCATAAAACTTTCTTCTTCACCATCTGCTTGATGGTTATAGCTTTGAGAGTTATCAGATCTTCTTTAAATGGAGTTGAGATTTTCCTCACCAGTCCTCTACCATTTGTACCTGGTTTTGTCCTTTAAGGTGGAACAGAAAAGGCTATGCCTTCTTTTATTAGCATTTCAAATATTTTAGTAATTTTCATGTTCTTATTCAAAATTTCATAATATATAAACTGAGCTCTGGCTGGTGGCTCAGTGGATAAGTGCTGGCCTATGAACCCAAAGGTCACTGGTTTGATTCCCCAGCCAGGGCACATAATCAGGTTGCAAGCCAGGTCTCCAGCCAGGTCCATAGCTGGAGGCAGGTGAAAGGCAACCACACATTGATGTTTCTCTCCCTCTCTGCCTCTCTTCCTTCCCCTCTTTTTAAAATAATAAATAAAATCTTTAAAAAATAAAATAATATAATATATTAACTGCCTACTAAGAACTTTAGAGATACCTTAGGTGTGTCAAGGTACTTAAGTAGCCAAACCATGTGTCTGCTTTGCTCACCTACAGAAAGTGTATCCCTTTAAGATTACATATGCTGTCAGTTAACAAAAGTTGACACTACCTGGCTGACGGAGAGTGTTACCTGGACAAGGACCTCTGGAAAAAGCAAAAAATAAATTGAAGAAGAGCTGAGATTCCAAGGGCACAGCCCTTAGTAGATTAATTTTAATCTCCTGTTTATTGGGAGTGAACATTTCCTTGCCATAACAATGATCAAGAAGGTTTTTGCCATGTTATTGCTGTTTGTGCTACTGCCTTGTAGTTGTGTATGAGACAATAAGAGGGCTGACCACTGCAAGGACATAAACATATTGTTTCTTGTTTAGCTTTTCTTTAATAATCATACAATTCAATGGAAAGTTAATCTAGACTGGAAGAAGGTACAAAAGATTTGCAATCCAAAAAACTTTAGCAAATGATTACAGCCCAAAGATTACAGGCTATAAGAACAACCAAAGAGGGAAGTGTTCTCTTCTACTAAAAAAGGAATAGTTTATGGTTAAAGTTAAAACCCAATGATAAATATATGAGAGTTTTCTGCACTTAGCAATAGTGATCTTTCTACTGTTTAGATAATCTTAGGTCCAATGTATTTCATAGCTTCCACAATATTCATACAAAAGATATTATATTTGCCATTCAGCCAGTCTTAACAGTGTAGGTGAAAAACCAGGAAACATTTATGTCTATATTTTCTCATAGAAAAGATTCCCAAACTCATATGCTTCAGTAAAGTTCTCATTAGAAAATTTCTTTCCATGGATGGACTTGCTACTAGAGTGGGTGAAGTCTTTTCCCTAGTATGTAAATTCTAGAATATTTTTTTTTTTTTTTGTGAAAGAATAATCTTTAAAATAAAATCCTTTCTCTCTAGTGCCAAAGGCACAAACGTCTTGTGTTGTCTTTTGGAACTTGGACTGAAAGCAACTTGAAGGTATAGCTCGAGCTCTTTCTCAAAGTTGATGTGCTGCATTATACAAATGGGTTGGCTGTGGCTTAGATGGGGGGCAGAGTGGGCTGCCAAGACAATGAACAATGTCATTTGCAAAGCAGGGACCCAAGCAGTTTTCAATGGCAAACTTGAAAGTGCATATATAAAAAAATTCTGGAAGGATGTTAGCACATTTTAGATTTCAATGCTGTCTCTCACATGAGTAAAGGATGAATTATTGAACACATAACAGTGTTTTAAAATATCCTAGGATTGAATTAGAAATTTAATGTGCAGAATATCTTACCATCTCAGTACTTTCATTGTTTTATAGAATGCCTTTGCTTAATAGGAGTTGATAATCTGAACTTTGTCCATTTTGTAAGAAAATAGAATTGAAGATGGCAACAGAGTAGAGAGCAGTGCTGATGGTGTTCTCGAGTACCAGAGCAGCTAGAGGACAGGATAGGGAGTGCGAGACATCTTCAGGTCCCGAAGAACTGGAGTGGTCAGCATCTGGACACAGGGGAGCACAGCCCAGTGGCAGCAGAGACCTATAGAAGAGCAGGTGAGGGGACTCCGGACTTAATGGCCATCAGGCCGAGGTCACCTCTGGGCAGTGGCGGCCCTACCCTGAGGGACGTCTCTAACTGAAGCAGCTCCAAGCTCCCAGGCAACTAGAAATCTGAACAGTGATGTGCAGGCAGCGAGGGCAAATGCCTTAGGGAACAGGAATTGAACTCCTGTAGGGGAGGGACTGTGTGAGAGACTCGCTCTGCCAACAGGGAGAGGAGGCTCCTCGAGGGGCTAGAGGCAGAGGAGAAGAGTCCTGCGGGAAGCCGGAGCAGGGGAGTGGGGAAGTGCACCAGCCGGGGCGGCGAGAGGGCTGAAAACGGTGCTGCTGGGCCACCGGTAAAACAGCAGATTAAAGCCCCTGCGAGGGGGGAGTCCTAGCCCTGTGCAACCACACAGGCCTCCAGGCTCCGCGGAAACTCCAAATGGCTAGCCGGGAACTAGTAGCGGGGGCAACTGACCCACCCATTGCCGGAAACAAAGACTGCAGACACCGGGGAAAGGCACATCACGGAGGCCGCGTAAAGAACCCCTCAGAGAGCTGGTTGGCTTGGAGGCCTGGCTCTCACCCAGGGGAGCAGGGCAGTGTTGGCGGACCCTGGGCACTGTTGGCGGTCGGGGGCTGCCTCCTCCAGAGCAGAGCTGCAGAGGCAGGGCCAGTCATCAAAGGAACCAGAGAAGTTGCAGGCTGCACTGCAGGGGTGCCAGGTGCCTATCACAGGCAGGAACCTCCACCAGGAGTGGGAGGGGATACCCTGCAGGCTCCAGATTACTGGCAGCCCTAAAACCCAGCTAGGCTACGGAAGGCCCAGCATTCCTGGGGGCTGACACCCAGAATCAGCCCTGACTGTGACAATCAGAGGCCCTGCCACTAAGACCATATAGACTATAGACCACAGAGACCTGAATAAGAAAAAGAGGCCTCAGGAAATGGATTGCTGCTAATTTCAAGCATCTCAGTTATACCGAGAGATACATGAACTATTAATCCCCAACATATCCTTTTCAAAAGTTACTTCTCACATATTCTTAATCCCGCCCCCATCTCAATCTACCTAAATACCCAAGACCCCCACTACTCTTGAGTTAAAGTCTACTCACTCTCTGGATACAACACATTCCCAGTCCTCAATCTAAGTATTCCTCCCTTCCCCAGCCACCTAAACCCTTTCTTTAGTCTTATCTTCCTTTCATTTTCTTCCCCCCACCACCCTTTTTTTTCCTTTTATCTTTTTTCGTTTTTTTCTTTTCTTCCTGTTAAAGCCCACAGGTCCTGGCTCCACCTGGATCAATCAGAGATCATAAAGGGTGAACAGACACATAAACCCTTTCCTTATTAATATTGGTTTTTCCTTGTCTTGTGACTCCCCCCCCCTTTTTTTTTTTTAATTCTTTCTTTTCTTCCTGATAAAGCCCACAGGTACTGGCTCCACCTGGACAAACAGAGATCATAAAGGGTGAACACACACCTAAACCCTTTCTTTATTAATATTGATTTTTCTTTATCTTGTGACTATTTCCTTTTTTTTTTCTCTCTCTCTCTCTGATATAAGCCCAGAGGTCCCAGCTCCAACAGAACCAATCAGGGATCATTAAGGGTGAACAGCCATCTAAACCCTTTTTGCTTACCTCATATATATATATATATATATATATATATATATATATATATATATAGATAGATAGATAGATCCTGGCTCCATCTGGTCCTGGCTCCATCTGGTCCAATCAGGGATTATTAAGGGTGAACAGCCATCTAAACCCTTTCTTATTATTGTTATCATAATTTTTATTTCTTTATTCCTCTTTTTTCTTTTCTTTCTTTTCCTTATTTTCCTGCTAAAAGCCCACAGATCCAGAATACAACCAGACAGCCCAAATAAAGGACACACCAAGAAAACAAGTGGAGAAAATCTGGGAGACTGCAACATTGAACTCCACAAATCTCCTATCACAGAAGGGTACTCAACTAAGGCAAGCAAGCAAAGCAGGTTAACCCAAGGAAAAAACAAAAAAATAAAAAGTAAGCAAAAACAGACACCCAAAATGGGGAAAAAAGAAATCAGTCCATCACCAAAAGGAAAGGAAGAATCCCTAGAAAGACCACAAAATGAAACAGAGGCACCTGAAATATCAGATAAGGAATTCAAAAGAATGATGATAGAGAAGCTCAATGAGCTCAGCCACATCAAAGAAAACTATAAACAACTCCAGGAGAACTACAAAGAACTCCAGGGAAATTACAAGGAACTTACTGAAAGCTACAACAGCATCAAAAAGGACATAGAAACTATCAATAAGTGCCAGGAGGAAATGAAGAATACAATTTCTGAATTGAAGAATACAGTAGAAGGAATCAACAGTAGGCTAGAGGAAGCAGAGGACCAGATGAGCGAGTTGCAGGATAATGTAGTCAAGTACTCCAAGACAGTACAAAAGAATAAAAAAAGGCTGAACAAGGCTGAAGAGGGTTTAAGAGAGCTGCAGGACAGCATGAAAGGTAACAACATTCGTATCATAGGGATACCAGAAGGAGAAGAGAAACAAGGAATGGAAAACCTGTTCAAAAAAGTCATGATAGAAAATGTCCCTAACATGATGAGTGAAAACATGAATCCAGTTCAGGAAGCACAGTGGGTCCCAATGAAAATCAACCCAAACAGACCAACTCCAAGGCATATTATTATTAAAATGGCTAATTTCAAAATAAATAAATAAATAAATAAATAAATAAATAAGGCTAACCTCAAAGACAAAGAAGGAATCTGAAAAGCATCAAGAGATAAAGGACAAATAACATATAAAGGGGCTCCAATAAGGCTATCAAATGATTATTCAACAGAAACATTTCAAGCCAGAAGGGAATGGTGAAAAGTATTTCAAGTAATGGTAAACAAAGGCCTGCAACCAAGAATACTCTACCCAGCAAGGCTCTCATTTAAGATACAAGGAGAAATAAGGAGCTTCCCAGACAAAA
>PVIW01008286.1:0-62807 GCA_004026585.1 Noctilio leporinus
CCATTTTTAGTTTTTTAAGGAAACCCCATACTGTTTTCCACAGTGGCTGCACCAGCCTGCATTCCCACCAACAGTGTATGAGGGTTCCCTTTGCCCCGCATCCTCGCCAACACTTGTTGTTTGTTGATTTGCTGATGATTGCTATTCTGACAGGTGTGAGGTGGTATCTTAATGCAGTTTTAATTTGCATCTCTCTGATCGCTAGCGATGTTGAGCATTCTTTCATATGCCTCTGGGCCCTTTGTATATCTTCCTCAGTGAGTTGTCTGTTCAGGTCCTTTGCCCATTTTTTAATTGGGCTGTCTGTCTCCCTGGTGTTGAGTTGCATTAGTTCTTTATATATTTTGGAGATCAGACCCTTGTCTGAGGTATCATTGGCAATTATGTTTTCCCATACCCAATAACTTTTAATGTGATTATTTGTATAGCTGGATGTAGAACTAACATTTTACTGTTTATTTTCTGTTTGTTCCCTATTTGTTTTTATGTTCCCCCTCTTGCTTTTTGGGGTGGGGGTGCTGAACACTTTTAGAAATCTACTGATTGGGTGCCCTGGCTGGTGGCTCAGTGGATAGGTACTGGCCTACGAACCCAAAGGTCACTGGTTCAATTCCTCAGCCAGGGCACGTAACCAGATTGCATGCCAGATATCCAGCCAGGTCCGTAGCTGAAGGAAGGTGAAACGCAACCATACATTGATGTTTCTCTCCCTTTCTGCCTCCCTCCCTTCCCCTCTATCTAAAAATAATAAAATCTTACAAAAAAAAAAAAAAAAAGGCTTTTAAAAAATTACTGATTGATTTTAGAGAAAGACAAGAGGGAAGAGACAGAGAAGCATCACTTTGTTGTTCCACTTATTTATGCACTCATTGGTTGATTCTTGTATATGTCTTGACTAGGGATTAAACCCACAACCTTGGTGTTATCAGGATGACATACACTAGCTGGTTAATAGCTAGCCAGGGCCTATAACGATTCTTTGCATTTTTTAAAAAAAGTGGCTACTGTAGAAATTATAATACAAATCCTTAGCATTTGACAGTCTATTTAGAATTTAGGCTTTACATCAAATTGTATTGTATTATATCTCCATAAGTTATAAACCTCACAGTACAATGTACTATTGCTTTAAATAATCATAAGTATGTTAAAGAAAATAAGAGGAAAATTTTGTCCTTGTATTTATTGTTTCTGGTGTTCCTCATTCTTTCGAAAGATCTAACTTTCTCTCTAGTATCACTTCCTTTCACCCTAAAAAAAAACTTCCCTTTCACATTTCTCATAGTACAGACCTGATGGTATTGAATTCTCTTAAGTTCGTTTTTCCTAAAATGTCTTTATTTAATTTTGAACTGTTTCTTGTCCTCCTACACTGTAGTGCCCTTCCCCATTCCCACAAGCCTTCCGGAAATATCTGTTTCACACCTGTTGCAGGTGTCTTGGGGAGGAGCGTGGGAGAGACGTGTCTGCAGGGGACACAAAGCGTTGCCCAGGGAGGCTGGAGGGAAAGCAGTGGGTGCTGGGAATCCCCACAACAGAATGTGAGGGCAGAAGAGGACAGAGGCCCTCAGACCATCCTCCCCCACCTCTGGAGCATCCCAAGGTCAATGCCACAATGCACCCACTTCTAATTTAGATGTAAGAGGAAAAGTCACTGCAAAACCTGGAGCATGTGAGGACATTCTGGTTACATGAAACAGAAGAGTCACTCAATTTGACAAGTATTATTCTGTATACTTTCAGTCTGTTGGCCTCCATCCTGACTTGCAGAAATCTTATTCTTCACCTGGGGAATGGGAGGAGACTGCGGAAAGATCAGTTGACTCCATGCCACCGCCTGGGAGACTGGCTCACCAGCTGGATCTGCCCCAAGATCAAGTAAATGTGTCAAACCAGAGGGAGTTGGGAAAAGCTTCCTTTCAGCATGAATGATCCCAGGGAAGAACCAAGAACCTTTCCTGATCCAGGTGCTGCTCAGCTCACCAGGGCCAGATACGCCTGGGTAGGTGGGAAAGGAGCTGCCTTGTAGCTTTCCCTGGGAAGGCTCCCTGTCGACCCCAAAGGGCCAGGGCTAGGCTGAGAGGCACTCATCTCAAATGCAAAGTTTAACGGGTGCCCAACCATTCACAATCAAGATAAATATTGCAATTATTTTTTCAGAAAAAAAGAAAATCAATGTCAAAAAATCAATAATGAACAAAATGTCAAAATGTAAAATAAGGTAGAATCTGACTCTGCACTTGCATGACTCACATCACTTGCTACTTCCTGATCACAGCTGAGGTTAAGAAATATACTCATTAGAGTATTTTCTGTATTTATAATAGTGCACATTAATTTATTTGTCATACGGTCAAGGCTTCAATTGGATGGCATAATTAAATCTCAGAATCTGATATTTTGTGGTATAGTCAGCCTAGGTGTCATTCATAATAGATTTAATCCCTTTATTCAGTCCCACTGCATATCTGTAGTGGCAACACGGAATACAGTGAGAATTCTACATTGAAAATACCAGGCATGAACTTTGTTGCCCAGATCAGTTTCAACAAGTCATTAAATGTCCTAGATTCTCAATTTCCTCATCTGTAAAATGGGGCTACAACTTACCTTAACAACCATGTCATTAGAAAACCACATCTTACTTGTTCCCCCTTTTATTTATGCTAAATAATTACAAGCCATCTTAATTATCCTTGATCTCTAAAATTATGAAAGCTAATTTTCATAAGTAATAAGTAATTATTTCTAAAGAACGCTTCGAAAAGGGAAATAAGAATAAGCAGAGTAAGGCATTATTTAAAAAAATAATGATTTACAACACTTTGTGAAGCCCAACATATTGGTATACATAGGCCAAAAGCAAGGTAGTGAACACTTCTAACCTGTAATTTCAGAGAGTTCAGAGTAGACATTCTGGGCTAAAGTGTCAGCCATCTGGGATGTTTAAAAATCTGACTCAACATTCGAGCAAAAGCTCCAGGAGGCAGAAGAGGAAGACTACTAATCACAATGGCTGACTCTCATTCCTACAGGTGGAAACATCACATTCTCACCAAGACTTCAGTAGGAAATCAGGTTGTGTTATTAATTTTCTCCCCAAAGTTCAATCTTGTCAGGATTACGATTCCTGTTTCTGATTGTACAGCATTGGGTAGGTTAGATTTATCCTTTATTTTAGCAAGTCAGTTCCTTTGCTCTTCACTTTCAATTCCAGGAGATCTTTTCTACCTTGTAGCCAGGTAAGTGTCTTAGGATCTTCTCCAAGAACCCAGCAAAAAAACAAACCAAAAAATAAATAAATAAATAAATGACACTAATATCTTAATAAAAGAGAACAGGAGCTAAACTCCTACAAGTTCCCCAGGACAGTTTGTCTCGTTATAATTTTTTTTTTTTTTTTTTTTTTTTTTTTTGACTGAGAAAATAACTTTATTTCCTTTGGGGAAGTGGGCAGGTAGCTAGTCTCAGAACTTCTGGAACTGCTTCTTGGTGCCAGCAGCCTTGGTGACCTTAAGCACATTGAAGCGCATGGTCTTGCTCAGGGGCCAGCACTCACCCACAGTGACAATGTCGCCGATCTGGACATCTCTGAAGCAGGGGGACAGGTGAACTGACATGTTCTTGTGGCGCTTCTCAAAGCGGCTGTACTTCCGGATGTAGTGGAGGTAGTCTTGACGGATGACTATGGTCCTCTGCATCTTCACCTTGGTCACTATGCCAGATAAGATGCACCCTCAGATGGAGACATTACCGGTAAAGGGGCATTTCTTGTCAATGTAGGTGCCCTCAATGGCCTCCTTGGGCATCTTGAAACTCAGACCTATGTTCTTGTAGTACCGCAGTAGCTTCTCTTTGCCAGTTTCTCCAAGCAGAACCCTCTTCTTGTTTTTTTTTTTTTTTTTTAAGGTTTTGTTTCATTATTTTTAGAAAGAGAGGAAGGGAGAGAGGCAGAGAGGGAGAGAGACACTTCAATGTATGGTTGCTTTTCACCTGCCTCCAGCCACAGACCTGACTGGAGACCTGGTTTTCGACCTGGTTATGTGCCCTGGCTGGGGAATCAAACCTGCGACTTTTGGGTTTGCAGGCTGGCACCTTATCCACTGTGCTAACCAGCCAGGGCCTATTCTTGTTTTGAAAGAGGTGGGCTGCTTTTGGTAGGCGCGCTTGGTCTGAATGTCCGCCATCTTTATAATTTTTTATAATAGCTTTATTGACATATACTTCACATACCGTACAATTTACCAACTTAAGGTATGCAATTCGAAGGCACTTCGTCTATTCAGTTTTATGCTGTTATCACCACAACCCATTTTAGAACCTTTTCATCACTATACTCTCAACAAGAAGCCCTATACCTGTCGGCAGTCAGCCTTCATTCTCCCATGCCCTGCATCCCTAGGCAACCACTAATCCACTTTCTATTGGTCTATTTTGGGTATTTCATATAAATGAATAATACATTATGTGTCCTTTTGTGTCTGGCTTCTTTCACTTAGCCTAATATTTTCAAGGTTCATCCATGTTGCAGCAGGTATCAGAACTTTATTCTTTTCTTTTCTTTTAAGATTTTATTTATTATTTTCAGAGAGAGGGGAAGGGAAAGAGGCAGAAAGGGAGAGAAGAATCAATGTGTGGTTGCCTTTCACCTGCTTCCAGCCACAGACCTGGCTGGAAACCTGGTTTGCAACCTGGTTATGTGCCCTGGCTGGGGAATCAGAACTTTATTCTTTTCTAAGGCTGAATAATCCACTGCATGAACAGACCACATTTCATTTATCCATTCATCAGTATTAGACATTTGGGTTGTTTCCACTTTGTGACTATTGTGAATAATGCTACCATGAACCTGGTGTACAAGTTGTTTATGGTCTCAATTCTCTTGGGTGTATATGGAGTCTGTCCCAAAAGTATCAGCCATGCAAACTTTCATTTATGTTGACATTGGCTTGACACTTTCGGGACAGATCTTGTCTATCTAAAAGTGGAATTGCAGGGTCATTTGCTTCTTCATACTTTTCAATGGAATAATGTATCAATGATCTTCTCTTGCATAGGGAAGTAACTCCAAAGCTTCATACCTTAAAATAATAATCACTTATTATCTCTCACAGTGTACTATGCAGGTTAGAAATTTGAAAGCACCTTCAAATGGTGCTTTCACGAATGGGAAGTTTCGTGAATGGGAAGTTCTGCCTCAAGGTCTCGCATGGGGTTGAAGTCAGATGCAGGTCAATGTGACAGTTATCTGACAATCATCCAGCTGGAGCCAGAAGGCCCATTTCTATGATGCCTCACTCATAGCTGGCATGTTAGTGCTGGCTCTCAGCTGGGGGCCATGGTTCTCCACCTGGGCTTCCCATAGGGATGACCAAATGTCCTCCAAGCAGTTGGCTTTTTCTTAAAAAAAGCCAAGATGAAACCTGCATGACCTTTTATGATGAAGACTCAGAAGTCAGACACTGTCCCTTTCAACATATTCTATTGACTACCACCTAGGCCAGGCCTGATTCATGGGGGAAGAGACTAACAAGGAGATCCCAGGTGAGGTGAGGATGGAGACCACCTTGGAGTTAATGACCATGAATAGGTGACTTCAAAGTTGTAGTCCCTGTTGCTCCTGTGGAGATGAGAGTTTACAGAGACCCCCAGGCAGGAGGTCAAAACTACATGTCAAAGTGGTAGATCCTGACAGCCAGGTGATCCCCTCCCTCACTTGGTAGATTTCAACACCTGAAGTGGAGCTTTCCTGACTCTCCTGCTATGGAATTTGAGAAGGGAAACCTTAGTGAACTACTTAAGAGAATTGAGTTAAAGAAGTCCAAGCCTGCCTCCTGCCCTTGGAAAAAATGCCCCCAGTATTTACCTCTGGAGCAGCCAGCCTTTTGTCTATTTACATCAGCAAAGCCTTCCTGGAATGTTACTTGGGTTATTTAATCCAGTCATTAATCCACTTTCTCTCCTGGCAAATCAGCAAGTACTTATTAAGTATCTACTGTGGACCCACAAACTAATCCCTGAATCACTGGAGACTAATGCAGATGGGAAAGCCAAAAATACCCAGGCGTGACCAAAATAGTTTATTGTCAAACCCACCTGTCTTGAGGCTTCAAAGGCAAGGGACTGAAAAGGATTTATTTTTGAGTTAGCATTTAGAGAAGTCATAGTCATGAGAATGCTTTCAGATTTATTTTCATTTAGAAAACTCCCAAGGACATGGAAGACAAAGATCAAGAAATAATTCTAGATTAAAGAAGACTAAAAACACTTGACAATAAAATGTAATGCTTATCCTGGATTAGATCCAGATGGGAGGGAAAATAGCTAGAAGATACATTACTGAAAATTGGTGAAACTGAAATATAAACTAGATTAGATAATAGTATTGGACTGATATTAACTTTTCTGAATTTTGTAATTATATTGTGGTTATGCAAACATATTTATTCTTAGAAAATACACAGTGAAGCATTGAGAGGTAAATGTGCCTACAACCTACTTTCAAGCAGTTCAGATGTACATACATATATATATATATATATATATATATATATGCACACACACACATATATACAGGGTGGGGCAATTAAATAATATAAAAATAAGTTCTATATTTCCTGTATTCACAATTGTAAACCTACTTTTGCCCATCCTCTATATACATATATATGGAGAGAAAGAACAAATGCCTCAAAATATGAACAGTGAGTCTGGTGAAGGATACACTGCAATCTTTTCATACTATGTATGCAGCTTTTCTGTAAATCTGAAATTATTTCATAGTAAAGGCTATTTTAAAAAGAAAAAGGACATGCCTGAGGACCTTTATTTAAAAGATTTCAGAGAGAGGGGAAGAGAGGGAGGAGAGGGAGGGAGACATTAGTTGACTGCCTCCAGTACACACCGAACCAGGGACCAAACCCATGATCCACGCATGTGCCTCCCAGACATGTGCCCCTACTGGGAATTGAACTGGTGACCTTTTGCTTTGCCAACCAACTGAGCCATACCAGTCAGAGCCTGAGGGTCCTCACAGAACAGACCATGAGGTCATCGCTCCTTCATGGAACGTGACTTGGTAAATAGGAGGAATCAAGGTCAGATGGGTGTTGATTACCCACAATGACCAAGCTGACGCTGGGTCTAAGGTGCTAAAGGTGACAACTGTCTGAGTTGACACCATCTCCTGACAGAGTGGCAATCTCACCTAGTTCCACCCCTGACCTCTGGTGTGGTGGCCATCTCAGTGGCTCCTCCCCGAGGTCCCAGATGGACAGCAGCACTGCTTGTCCTCTTGCTCCCCAAGATTGAGTGCATCCTTCTGTTGACTTGAGCCCTAGTCCTGAAAGGCAGGACACTGTCCTGTTTCCTCCAGAACAGAGGCAGTCTGGTCATAAAGCCACAGCACAAAATCCCCCAAGTTTCTAAGAACATCTCAGAGCCACAGAATTAGCCAAATGCCTTGAGCTAGCCTAGAGTAAGAAAGCCCATCCCATGACACCACCCAGCCTCAGGCATCGAGTATGCTGTGCCTGCAGACTTCCAGCATCCTGGACGGGTGGGAGGTGGCTGGGAGCTCCACTGACTCAAGCAAGGCCCTGAGCATGCCTGGGTTGAACACACTGGCCCTCCAGCCTTCAGAATTCACTCCATATGAATTCTGCAAAAACAGTTCCAATGCCAGTTGAGCCTGAGTATTGCCATCTGCCTGCCAGAGCCAACCCACTGACTTCCAATTAGCAGCGAGAGGAAGTGGAACAGCCACCGGCCCCAGGGGCTTCAAAGAGGAGGTGGTCAGGGAGATCCCTAACAAGGGAATCAATCGCAGAGCCCTGGATGAGAACAGCAGAAGGTCTTTCTAGTTCCCATGACAGTGGTTACTGCACTGTGATGGTCCGGGGCAAGCCCACAGTCCTGATGGCATCCTGCTGAGGACATCGACCTTTCTCCTCCAGTTCCAAGGACTCTCTGATGTGTGTCAGGTTAAAATCAGCCTCCTGCTGTTGCCATTCACAGAGAATGTTCTCTGTGATAACCTGAAACCAGGCAAGTGAATCACAATCCAGCACATAAAAAGTGCTCAAGAACAGCAAACACGCCATAGCTGGCTCAGTTGGTGAGCCAACACTTGTAAGTTCAATTCCCAACTTGGGCACACACCTAGGCTGTGAGTTCGATCCCCAGTCCCAGTGCGTACAATCCTGTTCCAGGCAGTTATGGGAGGCAACCACAACCTCTCTCTCGCATCGATGTTTCCCTCTCTACTTTCTTCTCTCCCTATCTCCATCTCTAAAAGCAATGGAAAAATGTACTCAGGTGAGGATTAAAAAAAAAAAAAAAAGAGTAAACATTTTCATTGCAATTACTGTGTGTCAAGGACTCAAGGACCATCCTAGGCATCTTACAGTAATAACTGTAAGCCCCACTCCGGTAACCCTATGAGTATGGTACTCTTGTTATCCCCATTTGGTAGACATGGAAACTGAGGCACAGACAGGTAAAGTACCATGCCCGCTAGGCTAGCAAATAAAACCAGGATTTGAACCTCAGTGTCTGGTTCAAGTCTCTGCTCTTAACCACTTCCTTATGTGAAGTCTTCCAGTTTGCTGCTTCTAAAAAAACTCATGTGTGAGGAAATAAACTCATTTCAAAAGCCATATATAGACAGAAAGAGATGATGAATAAGGCAGTCTGTAAAGCAGGTTAATAGGTGACAGGAAAAAGGAGTGAGCCTCACCTTTACTTAGTGTACTTGTAATCTGTACCATATCGTCCATTTGCTAATTTTTTCATTCACCCTCTCCTGTTTAGAACTTAGGGCCAACTCGGTGTTAGGGAAGAAATGAGAGGAGCACAATTCAGTTAATCAAGTGAAACTTGAGCGCGCGAACGGTGAAATAATCACAGAAGGAAGCTTTTAGGCCAAGTGAGTGGTGCTGACCTCGGGAGCGAGTGAGATACGGCAAGTCGGGAAACACAGTTCCAGCACGTGTTCTCTGGACACCCTGCTCCCACCACAGGTTGGGGACCCTCTTCAGTTTGCCCACACCCATGCCACACATAGCATCCTTGTTTTAGTATTTCTCACACTGGGTTGAAGTTTCCTATTTGCTTCTCTTTCTGCTATTAATTTCTGTATCCCCAGTGTTAGGTAAAGACTGAAGTGTTTGTTGAGGATTCTGAACAAAGAATCGCTCTGCTGGGTGTGGGTGGGGAGCGGGGCGGGTGCACTGAGGGGAAATGAGCAGGCAGGCCGCCCTGAGCAGGTGGATTAGAGCAGGGCTTTCCAAACCATGTGATACATCAGGATCACCTAAGGATCTTAGATCTTAGGAAAATGCAAATCCTGATTCAGCAGGTGTGAGGTGCAACCTGAGATCCTTCCTCTCTAACAAGCCTGCTAGTGATACTGCTGGTCCCTGGACTCCACTTGGAGTGGCCAGGCCCTCTTTGACACCCCCCTGCCCCCACCCGGCTGAATCCCAACAGAGCCTCTTTCCACACCAGGACTCTCTTCCTCTGCCGGAATGCTCCCCCAAGGCCCCTCATGTCACCTTAGTCACAGATCTCATCTTCCTCCTTCTCCCCAAACCCAGGCTTGAATACATTCTACCAAATCCATGCAGTTCCTACAAAGTATGTCCCACTGGTCCCAAGGGAGGCAGTTGAGGGGGTTCCTATGGTTAAAAACATCTCCCAAAACTCAGGACCACAACACCCTTTAACATCTTTGAGGGTCCTGGGAGTCGGCGATGGCAAAGCCTTGGCCCCATAATCCTCATCAACAGCATCCCGAGATACTCAAATCTGAGTAAAGCCCTCGCATTTGCTACATATTGGCGGTTTCCGGAACCCAGACGGTGGCCCCGTATGGAAACCCCAGATCCACCACTGGAAACAGGCCAGATTTGTTGCTATTGGAGGGGAGCGCACTTGCCCAGCCTTCTCTCTAACTCTACAGCAACCTGATTCGCAGTCTCCTTTTCCTCCCCTTTTTCTTAACACATTGTTGACCGATCACAAAACAAAAACAAAAACAAACCAAAAAAAAAAAAAACACACAAAAAACATGTTTTCAAGCCAAAACATTGTTGACCAATAATGAGTTAACTGGTGCTTGCACTTGGATTAGCTTTTGTATTAAATTGCCTGTCAACCATGTGCTAAAGGATCCCATGCCACTATTTACACTGAATTGTACATGACTGAGGAGACTGTCACCTCTCAAGGCTGAGTTTCAGTTTGCTCCTCTACCCCAGTCCAGACTTACTTTCCCTCTCTTTGTTCCTGGGAGGCTGACCCTTGAGGACCCCATGGCCAGGCCCCTACATCCTCTGGCTTCCTGCTGGGTGTGGCCAATGAGAGACCCTGTCAGGAGATCACAGGGATGGAGGAGGGAACGTGGAGATACTTCATCCCCCTGCAGTCTCACCCCATTGGCAGTGGCTGCATCTTCACAGCCTCCATCCCCCTCAGGGGGGCTCCTCCACAGCTCAGCTCTCACCGGGCCCCCTTTGGCCCTTCCACCCTGGGCTTCTGCTACCAGCTGCCATGTCCCAGGGCACCTCACCATCCCTGCTGATTCCTTTGTGTCCACTACACTGTAGATAGTCTTGTCACTAATTGCCTTATTTTATTTTTCAGTTAAACCCTTTTGAGTGACCTCTTTGCTGCAAGGACTCTGACTGACACAGAATGTTGCATTTTTATTAGGTACAAGGTCTTGGTTAGGCTTAAGCCAAAGCAATGAAGCTCTAATAGTAGAATTTGAGGCTAGAGGGAGTCCAGGGGGATGAGGTATTTTTGAAGGGGAAAGTGTGCCAGTGTTTCCAGTACCCTGATATACAACTGCATCAAGGCAGGGAAGTCAGTCTCTCAATCATTTTATTCTGTTCAGCAGCCATGGACTAAGAAGCTGCTGTGGTCCAGACACAGTACTCAGGATTGTGGGAACTAAGCACGACAGAGACCAGGCCCCATGTCCCAGAACCTCACACAAGGGACAGGATAAAAGTCCTGGAATGGAATTGAATGTGACAGCCAAGCAGGGCAAAGCCACTGAGATAAGGGCCTAATCAGAGTTCAGACAGAGAACAGTGGCAGAACAGCAGACAGAGGCTTTGTTCCAAAGCTGGAGACCTGGGAGGACCTCACTGGGTGGAGCAGAAGGTCACACAGGACCCTGGGGGACTGAGAAGCAGGCCCCTCAGCAGCCTCGGCCCAGAAGCAGAGCAGGCCCTTTTATGCAGCCTCCGTGGGGAAGTCGCCTTGGCCACCCAGGCAATTTTATTTGCTCCTCCCCTGGACTCTCACTAAACATCTACTTCCCTCCCACACTCCCACTGACTGATCAAGTGCTCACCCTGGGCACGCACTGTGCTCATTCAGCCCTCCCAACCCACCCTTCTGGGCAAGTGTTAATCGTCCCATTTTACAGATAAGGAAACTGAGGCTCAGGCCAAGTGGCCCACAACTTTATAAATAGATACCGGAGGAACCAGGATACAAGTCCAGAAGGCCTGGCTCTGAAATGCATGTTCTCAACCATGCATTATCTACCTTGATCTTTAACTCTTAGAGGACCAGCCCCAGCTCTAGGGGTGCTGAACACTTTGTACAATGTATCTAATTTAGTCTTCACAGCACCCCATGAGGTAAGTCCTAGTATCACCCCCACTTCACTGAAGAAGGAACTGTCCCTCCAAGAGGCTGAGTCATTTATCAAGGGTCCGTTGCCAAGTCATGGTGGAACCAGGATATGAACCCAATTGACCAAACTTAAATTCATGCTTCCAGCCACTACATTCCTTGAGAGTAGGGCCTAGGTTATTATTTTTTTAAACAGATTTTATTTTGTAGAATGGTTTTAGATTTACAGAAAAATCATGAATACAGAAGGCTTTCTAAATGCCCTGGCTAAAACATCCAATATTGTGTTGAATAAAAGTAGAAAGAGTGACTATCCTGATCTTATTCCTGATCTTAGAGGAAAAGCTAAAAGCTTTTCACCATGAAGTAGGATGTTAACTATGGACTTGTCACATGTAGCCTTCATTGTGCTGAGGTATGTTACTTCTATACCCACTTTGTTGAGAGTTCTTAATCATAAACGGATGTCAGATTTTGTCAAGTGCTTTTTCTGCATACAAGGGGGGACCTCCAAAAACAGAATATATTAAAAACTGTGTAAAAATATACTCTTACATGTTTAGACTTCAGTTACCTTCAAAGTACTCTCCATTTGATGCAACACACCAATCAAGATGTGCCTTTTAGTGCTTCTGCTCTAGTGTTTCCCCTCTTTCACATTGGCAAAACATTTCCCTTTGAGGACTTTTTTCATCTGGGGAAACAAAAACAAAGTTGTTCAAGGTGAGATCGGGTGAATAGGGAGGGTGGGTCACAGAAGTCATGGTGTTTTTGGTCAGAAACTGCTGAACACTCAGTGCAATATGACCAGTGCAATACGATCAATCACCCATCATGAAATGGGCAAATCTGTTGAAAGAGTCTTAAAAAAAAATTCACCGAAGCCAAACACAGCCTCTCACAACAATGCCAGCTAGTACACTGATACAGATGGGTTCTTAGAACACTAACCTGGCGGGGTCTTGCCTTACAAAAGATAATTCTGTGTACTGAGATGATCATATGACTTATCCTTCGTTTTGTTAATGTGGTGTACCAGATTGATTGATTTGCATATGTTGAACCATCCTTGCATCCCTGGAATAAATCCCCTTTCATCACAATGTATGATCCTTTTAATGTATTATTAAATTCATTTTGCTAAAAATTTTTTGGAATACCAGTTCATCAGGGATATTGACCTGTAATTTTTTCTTGTGGCGTCCTTGTCTGGTTTTGGTATCAGGGTAATGCTGGCCTCATAAAATGAGTTTGGAAGCGTTCCCTCCTCTCCTATTTTTTGGAAGAGTTTGAGAAGGATTAGTATTAATTCTTTGAATGTTTGGAAGCATTCACCAGTGAAGCCTGGCTTTTGTTTTTTAGGAGGTTTCTGATTACAGATTCAACCTCCTTACTTGTAATCATTCTCTTCAGATTTTCTATTTGTTGATGAATACAGAAAGACACTCATAAGTGAAATCTAAAAAAGGAAACAAACAAACAAAAACCAAACTCATAGATACAGAGAACAGGCTGCTGGCTGCCTGAAGTGGTGGATGGGGGTGGGCCAAACGGACAGTGCTGGTCAAAAGGTACAATGACAACAACAAAGATACAGAGAGTTTCCATATACCCCTTGCCTAGTTTCCCCTATTATTAGCATCTTATTTGTGGTGTATTTGTTACGATTAATGTACCAGTGTTGGCATGTCATTATTAACTACAGCCCACAGTTTATTCATATTTCCTTAGTTTACCTAATGCCCATCTTGTGTTCCAAGACCCCTCCAGGATAGCACATGTAGTCATCATGTCTCCTCAGCTTCCCCTGACTGTGACAGTATCTCACACTTTCCTCCTTCTTAAAAAATGTGGTAAAATATGCATAACAAAATTTACCATCTTAATCATTTTTAAGTGTACACTCATATTATTGAACAACACACCTCCAGAACATTTTCATCTTACAAAACTGAAACTCTACACTCATTAAAAAACTCCTCTTTTTTCCCTTTCCCCGGCCCTTGATAACCACCATTATGCTTTCAGTTTCTATAAATTTGACTACTCTCAGCTATCTCCTATAAAGGAAATCATACAGCATTTGTCTTTCTGTGACTGGCTTATGCCAATTAGCATAATGTCCTCTCGATTCACCCATGTATAGTGTATGAATATTCCACAGTTTGTTTATCCATTCATCCCCTGACACACTCTGGTTCCTTCTACCTTTTGGCTATTGTGAATATAAGTGTACAAAATTAGCCACTCTGCTTTTAATTCTTTTGGATATATGCCCAGAAATGGAATTGCTGGATCATCTGGTAACTGAGGAACTGCTATACTATCTTCCACAGTAGCTATAACATTTATATTTCCATCAACAGTGTACAAGTGTTCCAATTTCTCCATATCCTTGTCAACACTTGTAATTTATTTAATAGTAACCATCCTAATGGGTATGCAGCTATATGTTAGTGTGGTTTTCATTTGCATTTCCCTGATGATTAGTAATGTTACCTTTCCACAATGTGCTTCTTGGCCATTTGTGTATTTTCTTTGGAGGAATCTCAAGGTTTTGGTCTATAATTTAATCAGGTTTTTGTTGTGTTTGAATCATTAAAAATTCCTATATTCAACATGACCCCTTATCAGACATATAATTTGCAAATATTCTCTCCCGTTCTGTAAGTTGCCTTCTCACTCTCTTGATTGTGTTCTCTGATGTACAACCTTGACGGTTTTCAGGAGTACTGGCCAGGTACTCTGTGGGGATGTCCTCTATTGAAATTTGTCTGATGTTTTTCTCATGATGAGGCTGAGGTTATGGGTTGTAGGGAGAAAGATCACATAGTTCAAGTGCTATTTTCATCACACCGTATCAAGGATACAAACTATAATACCAACATGATTTATAACTGTTGATGTTGACCTTTATCACCTCGATGAGGCAGTATCAGATTCCCCACTATAGAGTTACTCTTTCTCCACCAGCCCCTCCCACCACTCCTGGCTCACCTTTTCCATATTGTACTCTTTGGGAGGAAGTCATTATGTACAACTTTTGTGGTTTCTCCACACTAAACACACCTTTATAAATAGTCCCTTTATTAGATGCCCCTCAAATTATTGGTTAGGACCCTAGCTACTATGCAGACAGATATGAGGTTAGATTATTTTTTTTTTTTTTTAACTTTTTGAAAAATCCTCACCCGAGGACATTATTTCATTCCTTTTTTAGAGAGAGAGAAAGGGAGGGAAGGGTGATAGAAACATTGATGTAAGAAAACTCAATCGGTTGGTTGCCTCCCATACCCACCCAGGCTGGGCATTGAATCTGCAACCCTTTGGTTATGGGATGACACGCCAACCAACTGAGCCACACCAGCCAGAGCTTTTTAAAAACTTTTTATTTTGAAATATTCCAAGCATACGCACAATAAAGAGAATAACGTGTCCACCTCCCAGTTTCAACAATTATGTACATGATGCCATTCTTATTTCATCTGTACCTCTTTCTACTTCTCACTCCTCCTCTAGGTCATTACTGTTCATGGCCACCCTTTCTTTTTTCTTTTTTTAAGATTTTATTATTTTTAGAGAGAGGGGAAGGGAGGGAGGCAGAGGGGGAGAGAGACATCAATGTATGGTTGCCTTTCACTTGCCTCCAGCTATGGACCTGGCTGGAGACCTGGTTATGTGCCTTGGCTAGGAATTAAACCAGCAATCTTTGGGTTCACAGGCTGGTACCTTAGCCACTGCGCCACCAGCCACCAGGGCAGGGCCTGGCCACCCTTTCCTTACGTAAAAGTTACACACATTAAAACATGCAGATCATAGGCCACACAATTTCAACAAGTGGGTATAGCTGTGTAACACACAGCCCTTTACAACTTAGAGCATGCCCGCCCCCAAGTGTCCTCTGTTCCTGTTCATCCAGTACCATTCACCCACCTACCAGAGACGATGACTACTGTGATTTTTTTTTTTCCACCTACGGTTAATTTTGCCTGTTCTAAACTTCATATAAATGGAATTGCATACTTTGTACTCTTTTTTTTCTTCTGGCTTTCATTAAGTAAAATGTATGAGGTTCACCTGTGTTGCTGTGTGTATCAGTATCTCACCCTGGCTGTTATTGCTGGTATTCCGCTGACTGCTGATGCCCCAGCTTCTTTATCTGTCCTCCTGTAAATGGGCACTTGGGTTGTTACCAGTTAGGACTACTGTGACTAAACCCGCTGTGAACATTTTTGTATAAGTCTAGTCTTTTTCTGGATCTATGCTTTCATTTCTTTTGGGAAAATACCTTTTAGTACATTGCTTTTGTTCCACCAGTGCAGTGTCAGTACTCAAAAAACTGTGATCGAATGAACTGTGTGAGGGGACTAAGAGCTGTGAGGTGGTGATATTCTTTTCATATAACAAAGTTCCTGTGCTGAACGTGAAAACCAGCAACAACTGCCGAATAAAAAGAAAGGACAGCTAAGGTAGCGACTTAGGGATTCTGTTAAGTATTTTGGAAAAGAACAGGCTTTGAAGAAGAGCCAAAACATGGGGACAACCAGGAGACTTCCCCCAACAAGGGACAGAGACTTCTCTCCCACCAGCTGGCTGGAGAGGGAGTCCTGGAGGGCGTCCCTGCTGGAGTCACAACGGAGGGCAATTTGGGGGAGGCAGGCCCAGCTAGAGCAAAGGTTATAATGCCCGTAGCTTGTTAGTGGGATTTTTCATGATGTTTTATGTCTTATTGAGGAGCATTAATACCCTTGGGGTATTTTCCCCCCTCTCTAAATCCACTCCTGACTTACCACACTAAGAGACTTTTGTCTTGGTTAGGGACAATCAGTAATCTTTTCCCCTTGGCTCTGGAAGATGTTTGTATATAGCTGGGAGATCTGGGTTTCTGCCATTAACTAGCCATGTGCGCTTCTGTCTCCAGAGTTCCTCCTAGCTCTGAAATACTATGACCTAGCAACTATACCGTTTTCAATAAATGCTTTCTTATGACAAAAGGCATATGTGCTTACCGCAGAAAGTTAGAAAATATAAACAAGAGAGCAGAAGAGAATATAAAATCACTCATACTTTCACTACCCAGTGCTGTTATTAACATCACTCATTCATTTAACAAATATTTGTGGAGCACCCACCATGTACTGAACAGATTGAAATACATTCACTTTAGGCTATTGATTTTTATGTTTTAATGAAATCATCCTGCTTTGTTAACCTGGCTTTCACTTAATGAACAGATGGATGTAGTTTATTACATGACTTAACTCGTGTTTGCACTTGCATTTGCTTTTGTATAAAATTCCTGGTCAACAGTGTGTTAAGAGGCAGTTGTGAACATATTCCCATGGCAGTAAATATTTTCCTCCAACATTCCAGTTTTTTATGTTAATAAACAATCTCAGAGCTAGATTATGAGCAAATTCATAAGTGTTTCTTCAGAATAATTCCTAGAAGTAGAATTTTCAGGTGAATTAGTAATTGCATGTATGAGGCTTTTGGCAGGCAATGCCCAAATGGTCTGCATCCCACCCTTTCTCTACATCCTTCCACTCATACATATGCACTGAAAGGGGGCCAGAGCAGCCTTACCCATCACAGCAGGTACCAGGCACACATGTCAGTGTCTACTTAAGTTAAAATTAATTACAGTAAGCCCTGGCTGGTAGCACAGTGGATAAGGCACCAGCCTGCTAACCCAAAGGTTGCTGGTTCGATTCCCAGCCAGGGCACATAACCAGGTTGCAGGCCAGGTCTCCAACCAGGTCTGTAGCTGGAGGCAAGTGAAAGGCAATCATACATTGATGTCTCTCTCCCTCTCTGCCTCTCTCCCTTCCCCTCTCTCTAAAAAATAATAAAGTATTTAAAATTATTAAAAAAAAAAAAAAGAAGTGCTCTGGGGGGGAAATTGTCCTTTAAAAAATTAGTTAATTAATTACAATAAAGAAACAATTCAGGGCCTCCATTGCACTTGCTACATTTCATGCGCTCAATAGGTGTGTGTAGACAGTGGATACTGTAACAGCATAGAAATCACTTTTTTTTTTAAAGATTTTATTTATTATCTTTAGAGAGGGGTGAAGGGATGGAGGCAGAGAGGGAGAGAGCCATCAATGTATGGTTGCCTTTCACCTGCCTCCAGCTAAGGATTTGGCTGGAGACCTGGTTATGTGCCCTGGCTGGGAATCAAACCAGCGACCTTTGGGTTCACAGGCCAGCACCTATCCACTGAGCCACCAGCTAGGGCAGAAATCGTATTTTCATTATCACAGAAAGCGCTGTTGGTCATCATTGGTCCAGAATAATGTTCAATTAATGTTAATTATTATTATTTTGGACTGGAGCGATTTGGAGGATTTTCCTCTTCATTGCACTTCTGGGCCCCTTTATACTGAGTATTTATCAATGATTGGTTTACCTATATGATGTTTAAAAGCTTGGCTCCTTTGGAGGGCTGGACCTCATGCCTACTAGGCACCTATAGCAATGTGTTTGATTATGGGAAATCAGGGCCCTTATGTCTACTCATTGAGTTTGAATTCTAATTTCTTTCGTAGAGATAGAGCTCAAAAAAAATTATATCAACAATCGCTATACAAATGTACTTACATATGCATAGAGAAACTCTGGAAGAATATGTAAGAAACGGGGAACATTACTCACCTGTAGCATGGGGAGTTGGGTGTTTGTCTTGGCAGATGAGGACAAGAACGGGAGAGAGATTTCCCATATAAATGTAGTACCTGTTTCAAAGTGGATTTAAAATAAACTTAAAATCGATCTTTTAAAATTATACAAATAGCATGTAATTGTTTAAAAAATCTAACAGTAGACACTGAGATATCTTCCCCTGAGAGCTATTACTGGCAGGTTAGTGAGCATCCTTCCAGGCTTGGCTTTGTTAGGGACAATCACATATAACATTTTGCATGAACAGAATCATAGGTACCTATGCTCCACAGCCAGCTTTAACACATGTCTATGGGGAGGGGGACAGAGGGGAGCAAAAAGGGGATGGATGTAATACAACAACAATAAAATTAAAAAAAAAAAAAAAAGCTATAAACCCCAGAAAAACAAAACAAAACAAAACATGTCTAGACATTTTATCCACTCAGCGGCATCATCATCCATTCCTGCTGATGAGCTAGGGATCCTAAAGCTCTAGGACTTCTTTCTCCTGCCTCTCCCAGTGGCCTTTGGTAACACCTCCATGCGATCAACGTACCCACTTTAATGAAGAGTCAACGATTTTTGATAAAGACCCCCCCAGGTTACTACCATGCTAATTAAAATATAGAGCCTGTACATTGCCCCTCACAGCAGTTTAAAAGAAGAGAGAGAGACTTCATCACGCATATTAAGGGTAATATTACATAAAACTTGCATTTCAGTTATATTTAAAGGTGCACATGCATACACATTATTGGGTGGTTATGTGGATCGTAGTCGAAAAATGTGAAAGTCCCCACTGAAATGCCAAATGCCATGCAAGGCATGGGTGGTAGCTGTAGGGGAGGTATGCTTTTGCTCTGAAGGTTGCTACGTGCTGGGCTCTTTGTTGAGAAACTACAATACATGCATCATCTCATTGAATCCTACAGCCAACTGCCTTCTGCGTGGTGCCTCATCACCTCATTCCACAGATGGAAAAACCCGGGCTTCACTCTCCTCTCTGGAAGCTAGAGCTATCTGATTCTGAAATGTATTGCTCTTGGTGCCTTGGTTTCCTCTAGATTGATTTATAATTCCATCTGAATGTCAAATCATGGAGGACACAGGATCTGTCTGTCAACCTCAGTTAATTTATTCAAGCACAGTAAAATGACAATGGGAGAAAAGAGAAGGCACAGTCCTCCCTCCATGGAGACTGCGGTCCCATAGCAGGTGTGCACACCCACCCAATCGCTAAAGGGCCAAAGCGAAACACAATGCCAGGTTCCTCCCTGTAACACTGGGTGTAACCCAGGGTGTGATGGGCTGGCTTTTCCTATGTGCAGTTGTTGGGAATGTTGCCGAGACAGTCCTGGGCGGTCAGGACAGGTGGAACCTGCAAGGTTCACTCCCTTCTGGGTTTTCTGAAAGGCCTGAGGCCTGGAGGAGTCCTGGGTGATACACACAGCTGAGGCTGCTGGGGGGACAATCAAGGGGTCTTGACGGAAATGGTGGGGTCCTCTTACCAAGCAACTGGCTACAGAGCAGCAGGGGCAGAATTTCCAGCACAGAACTTCCTGGTCATTAGGGTCTTTGTGCACCTCCATGATATACTGGTAGCCACCATCAGTTTCTCAGTCCAACAAAGTCAAAACAGCCGGCATAGATTCTACCTCTAGTTAGCTCTAATTGGTTTCACGCTAACATTTTTCTAATTAGCTTGTTTATCTCAAGACCCAAACTCCTTTCACCATTAGATTCCCTGGGGTCATTAAATCTTCTGACCATGAAGGAATGTCTTAAATCATTATTCTTGAACATCTCTACCTTAGATATTTGGAAAAGTCTGCCCCCGCGCCCTCCTCCTCCTCTCTCCAATGGAGATGAATTTTCATCCAAGGAGCTAAAAGTCTGGGAGCCTTGGAGTCTTTAAGGCCACCTCAAGGTGCTCACCTGTGACCTTGCCAGCCCTGGTACTGTGGAAAGAATTTGGATCAAAATTGACTTTGGATCTTAGCAGTGTCACTTGCTAGCTATGTAATCTTGGACAATACACCTACCTAACCTCTCTGAACTTCAGTTTCCTCATCTAAAAAAAAAAAAAAAAAAAAAAAAAAAAGCTAAGAATATTAACCTGAGCCTTGCAGCGAGATTGTGGGATTAGATGAGATCAAGGTATGCAATTGGCACTTAATACATATCAGCCCTTCCTCCTTCCTCCTGCCTGCCAAAGAGATTAACATCCTGCAGAGACAGGAACAGCCAAGCCACTTTCTCTTAGGAAGATCTGTACTTTTGTTATTGTTTTTTCCTGGAAGGGCGCAAACAGGAATCCTGGGACTGGCAGGAACACCATACCTTTGGCCCTTCCAAGATGCAGTAAATGAAAGCTTCCCCTGGGGTCTTAACCGCAGGGCATTATAATGTATTATGCAAGAAGGGTCCCTGTCTCTCCATCTGTACGGCCACCAAGAGGCCCTGCCACTCACCTGGGGCCCTGCTCGGCCGGGCACCAGCACCCACTTCCAAGCTCGCCCTCCCTGAAGACCCTTCTGCCCACGGAGGCCAATCTAACCAATACAATCAAATCCCGTCAGACCCTGCTCTGTCGATGCTTTCCATTCTCTCCTGCAACTCCCAAGGATCTCTCTTCTGCCGACCTCTCCTGTCTCACCTCCTGCCTCCCTGTGCAGGGCTCTGTGCCAGCCACATGTTTTTCTTTTCCTCCAACGGGCCAATTTGTTCCAGCCTCGGGGCCCTTGCAGCTGTTCCTTCCACCTGGCGCTCTCCTCCCTCAAATGGATGCTTCCTTTTCAATGACCAGGTGTCAGTTCCAATGCCTTCTTCTTAGAGGTATCTTCTCTGCTCATGTCCCCCCTCCCCCCAACCATTATCACTTCACCCCATGTCATTTTCAGCCTTGCACTTGTCTCCACCTGAAATTCTCTGCTACTTTGTCTGTCTTATTCACCACGGACCCAGGACACCTACAACATGGCCCAGGCCATGGTGGGCAGGCAGCATATCTTTGTTAAATAAATGAACCTTTGTCTTACCATTTAAGCCTAAATCAATCATCTTCAGGATGGTCTCTCTTCGCTTTAGAGCTTCTAATATGTAAGTGTCTAGACAGTCCTTTTATTTTTGGCATTTTTGGCAAAGCGACTTGCTTCTGGAATTCGACAAAACCAGACAACGCCTGTCTCCCTAGTCTCATCCAAAGCTGTGCCACCTCTTCTTGCTCGACTCTCGCTGCCCAGCCCCTTCGTAATAAGCAGGCACAGCTGAGACAAAGGTTTTACAAATCCCACTGGAATATCCTGCTGCCTGAAAAACTGGAGCGCCGCTGGACTGGAGCCCTTGAGCTAAGGTGGCCCGAATCTGGCCAGGGCCCCTGCTCTTCAGCAGGGTGGACACATGGGATTCATTCAGGCAGGAGCCAGGCAAGAAAATGCTGGCCCCTGGGAAGTGCTAAAGAAAGGGAATTTTGAAATGAAGACTAAAAAGAAAGGAGGGTGGAGAAAGTGGATGGAGGGGTAGGAAGGACTCACCCTCCTTAACACAGGGGATCTTAACCTGCCAGGATTGATATTGAATGTTAAATTTGGTATGTGGGTATGTGTGTGTGTGTTTAGGGAGAGGTTCTATAGTTTTTATCAGGGTTGCAATAGGATTTGTGCCCCAAAAGGTTAAGAACCTTGGAGCTGGAAGGCATGCAATTAGGTTAGCGAATCATCTCCATCCTAAACATGACCTGAACTGAAACAATCACGAGAAAGGAAAAGTGCTTTGTGCTCCAAAGAAAACAAAAGCCATTTCCAACAGGAATTGGCTGTCACATTCTCTGCACTAGGAAAAAAAATCAACAGAGCATCCGCCCAGCCTGCCCAGGGCCCATCCCTTAAGCCCAGGTCTCCAGGGAAGGCAGCGAGCCTTTGTTTTCCAGTCTGTGGGCAACTGGCTGGGCAGGGAGCCAGAGGGGGGGATCGCTGTGGAAGAAAATACTCAGGTGTGCCAGGTTGTATGGGCTAAAAGCATCTGGAGATGGGCTCGGGCTACTGCCACACACCCACCAGGTAAAGAGGGACACGCTGGCCACAGACTCAGTGCCTTCTTCTGCTTCCCTGATTTGTCAACCAGCCAGGCTGTTGGGCCTGCTTCTCCTTCTGAGGGTTCCAGGCCATCACAGCATTAGACACGGGCCTGGGTGCTTTTCTAAGTAGATTTTGGACTCTTCATGGTTGGCAAGGCCATGTTTCTCCTTGTGGCCACCCCAGCTCCTGCCTATTTAAGGCTATGTGTCACAACTGCTGTTCAGAAAGGACACTCCCTTCCCCTGGCCCTTCTTGCCTTTGTAAGGGGAGGACCTGGGACATGGCAGAAGTCCCAATAAATGCTGGAAGGAGACGCGTGAGCAGCCGGGCAGGCCCGGAGCCAGCGTGCTATGCCAGCACTTGGTCTAACCTCCAGGGAGGACCCAGTCCACACATGTCCTGGCTTCTGAGGGGCGGGCCCTGGGTGGCAGCCCACAGCCATTGCCTCTCTGTGAGCCTCATGGATTTGTACTCAGCTTTGGGTTGTTATTTCTCAATGTTTGTATATGTTCCATCTTTACTATATCCCAGAGGGGAGTCTTGATTTCCTCCCTCAGCTGATTCTCCTCCAACCTTCTCCTTCTCAATAAATAGCACCTGCATCACCTAGCAGCTCAGCCTTTAGGACCCAGCTGAACAGTACCTCCTCTTTAGAAGGATCTTCCCAGGCACCCTCACACCAAGATGCCCTCTTCCATCTCAGCCTGTTTATCACGCTCTAAAATTATTTTATTTTTCTGTGTGTCCCCACATAAAGTCCATGTGGGTAACTATTTTCCATTCACATCTCCAGAGTTACCATCTAGCCTTCTCCCCTCTCCTTTAGCAGGAGGCTGACACCTGGGGTCTGTGTTGCCCAAGCTCCCAACACCCCCAAGTAGGAGAGGGGAGAGTGGGCAGCAGGGTAGGGGCTCCCTCCCTGCCATGCCCCAGTGTACCAGCCTTCTCCTACAGCTCTTGCTGGGTTCTGCTAACTACCTTCTCCCCTTGCCTCTCCGAGGCCTGGTGGGAACGGCCGCCTTCTGTTGCCAGCTCTAAAATGCCTCACCATCCCCTCCCTAGAGAGCTCTTTACCCTGCCTGTACTTCTGCAATCAGGCCCTTCAACTCTCCTCAATAACCCCTCCTGAGTGTGCTGATTGTTACCCAACAGTGGCTCTAACCATTTGTCTAACTCACTGACCACTGTTTCCCCAACAATGTGTTAAGAAATGGCTGGTATGTCTCAGGTGCTTAATACGTGTTTTGAACAAATGAATGAATGATAATGATCTGTGTTTTTATTTACATCTTTATGAAGATGTATGTAATTCACATACCATAAAGTTTCCCCTTCTAATGTATTACAATTCAGTAGCTTTTAGTATATTCACAAATTTATGAGACCATCATCACTATCTAATTCCAGGACATTTTCATCACCTGTACAAGGAAATTGGGGAGAGGGTGAAGAGAGTATAGGGGGTCAAATATATGAGGAGACTAGACTTTAGGTGGTTAGCACATAATGCAATATATATGATGTATTATAAAATTATATAGATGAAACTTACATAATGTTATTACCCAATGTTCCCCAATAAATTAATGTTTAAAAAGTAACCATGGATTAAGGTCATTCTGTTAAAAGAAAAAAACAACAAAACCCTATAAATAATTTAACACTGTTACAGATTTAATGCAATCCCCATCAAAATCCCAATGGCATTTTTCATAGAAACAAAACAAAAAATTCTTCAAATTTGTATGGAACTACAAAAGATCCCAAATATATAATGCAATCCTAAGAAAAAAGAACAAAGCTGAAGGTATATGCTCTGGCTTCAAATTATACACAAAGCTTCAATAATCAAAACAGTATGGTATTGGGAGAAAAAAGACACACCAGTAGAACAAAATTGGCAGACCAAAAGTAAACCCACACATGTATAGGCAACTAATTTTATTTTTTATCTTTACTTTGTTTAGAGAGAGAGGGGAAGTGAAGGAGAAAAAGAAATGGCATATGTGAGACAAACATCAATCTGTTTGCCTCTCACATGCCCCTAACTGGGGACCTGGCCTGCAAGTAGGCATGTGTCCTGATCAGGACTTGAACCAGTGACCTTTTGCCTTGTGGGTCAACATCCAACCCACCAAGCCACACCAGTCAGTGCTATGGGCAACTAGTTTTAAAGGAGACAAAAACATGCAATGCAGAAAGAAAAGCCTCTTCAATAAATGGTGCTGGGAAAATTGGAAAGTCACATGCAAGAAAATGAAGCTAGACTGCTATCTGACACCATACAAAAAATTAACTCAAAATGTATTAAAGACTTTATTGTAAGACCTGAAGCAATAAAACACATAGAAAAAATATATAGGTATGAAACTCATGGACCTTTGTCTCAGAAGATTTTTGTTTTTGTTTTTTTAATTTGACCGTAAAGGCAAGAGAAGTAAAAGCAAAATAAATGAACAGGACTACATCAAGCTACAAAGCTTCTTCACAGCAAGAAACAAACAACAACAAAAACCAGAAGCAAGACAAAAAGGCACCTGAATGGGAGACGTTATTTGCAAATGTTACCTCTAATAAGGCACTAATATCCAAAATACAAGAAGAACTCACACAACTCAACAACAAAACATCCCCCATATAATCCAGTTAAAAAAATGGGCAGAGGACCTGAACACTTTTCCCAAGAAGACATACAGATGGCCAACAGATACATGAAAAGATCCTCAACTTGACTAGATTAAAGGGAAATTCAAGTCAAAACCACAAGATACTACCTCACACCTTTTAGAATGTCTATCATCAATAAAACAACAGGTGTTAGAAAGGATGTGGAGAAAAAGGACCCCCTGTTCACTGCTGGTGGGAATGTATGTTGGTTGCAATCCATGGAAAGCAGTATGGAAGTTCCTCAAAATACAAAGACTAGAGCTCCATATAATCCAGCAGTCCCTCTTCTGGATATCTACCTGAAAAGTGTGAAGACTTATTCATAAAGGCATATGAACGTCTATGTTCTTTGCAGTAATATTCACAATAGTCAAGACATGGAAACCACCTCGAGGTCCTTTGATTGATGATGGATAAAGAAGAGGGGGCACATACAGACAAATCCTACTCAGCCACAAAAATGATGATATACTACCTTTTGCAACAACATGGATGGATCTTGAAAGTATCATGCTGAGTGAAGTAAGTCAGATGGAAAAGAACAAGAATCATACAATTTCATTCATATGTGGAATATAAAATAAAAAGCAACAAAACAAAGTGAACAAAGTCATAAACACAGATAACAGTGTGATGCCTACCAAAATGGAAGGAGAGTTAGGGGAAAGAGGGTAAAGGAAGTCAAATACATGGTGACAGAGGAAGCTAGACTTTGGTTGGTGAGCACACAATAGAGTATACTGAAGGTATATTATAAACTTGTACACCTGAAACTTATATAACGTTATTAACCAATGTTACCCCAAAACATTAAATTTTAAAAGGAACCCAGTACCCATTAGGGTCATTCTCAGCCTCTAACAACCTACTAATCTACTTTCTGTCTATAAATTTGCTATTATGGAATTTCATGTAAGTGGAATTATGTAAGATGTGGCTTTTTGTATTTGGCTTCTTTCACTTAGCATAATGTTGGTGCATGTATCAGCGTTTCATTCTTTTTTGTACTAAAGAATTTCTCATTAGTTGGATATGCCACACTTTGTTTATCCATTCATAGACCAAAAAAATGGACATTTGGGCTACTTCCACCTTTGGTTACATGCATGTGCAAGTTTTCATTTCTCTTGGTTAGATACCCAGGAGTGCAAATGCTGGTCACATGGTGTTTAACCCTCTGAGGAAGGATACTGTGTTTTAAGTCATTGTGAGTCCCAGAGTACTACATGGTATTTTTTCTTTTTTCTTTTTTAAGGTTTTAAAAATTGATTCTTAGAGAGAAATGTCGAATTGTTGTTCCATCTATTTACATATTTATTGGTCCCTTCTTGTATGTGCCTTGATCTGGGATTGAACCTAAAATCTTGGTGTATTAAAATGACATTTCATGCAAAAAAAAAAAAAAAAAGACATTTCAACCAACTAAGTGACCTGGCCAAGGCCACAGTACTTTCTTTACCCACAGCCTCAGGCATCTGCAGGGAAAAGAACCCAAACTAACAAGAATGTAGGTCAGGCAAAAGAGGTCCCACACATCTCCAATCCACTCCTGAGGACATACTCAGGAGACATTCTTACACATGTGCACCAGGATGTACAAACAAGGACACTCACACTGAACTGTTGGCGGAAAATCCGAAACACCCTAATGCCCATTAACAACAGCTTGAAGTCCTGGCTGGTGGCACAGTGGATAAGGCCCCTGCTTGTGAACCCAAAGGTTACTGGTTCAATTCCCCAGCCAGGGCACATAACCAGGTTGTAAGCCAGGTCTCCAGCCAGGTCTGTAGCTGGAGACAGGTGAGACATACATTTATGTCTCCCTCTCTGCCTTCCCCTCTCTCTGGAAATAATAAGTAAAATCTTAAAAAAAAAAACAAAAAACGCAAAACAGCTTGGATAAACTGCAAATAAAACTACAGCTACACATAACACCATGGATAAGCCTCATAGAGCATTAAAACAAACAAGTCACAAAATCATATGGACAGTACAATTTCATTAATATAAAGTTCCAAAACAAATGAAATTAAATCATGTCATTTAGGGATGCATATGTAAGTGGAAAAACTATTTAAAAAAACTATTTCAACACAAGAACAGGACCTTGATTACCTCTGGCAGGAGAGAAAGATGTGTTGAGGAAGGTCACAGGCAGGACTTCTGAGGTGAAGCCAATTTTCTAGTTCTTGTCCCAGCTGATGGATACATCAAGATTCACTTTGAATTACTTTTAATTGTACATAGGTACTTACCTACTTATGCACTATCCAAAGGTTTTATTTCACAATTCAAAGTATAAACAGAACAGAATTCAGGTCTAGGTGTTGTTTACCACATAAGAGCCATGTAACACAAGACAAATTATTTCATCTCACTGTTTCAACTTTATCTCTAAAATGGGGATGATAATAATAACTGTCACTTATTCCGGGTTTGCTATTCCAAGACACCATGCTAAATGCTTTTACATGAGCAGTTATTATGTGTCCCCTGAGCACAAGAAACATACCTAAGGTAGCTTCAGCAAAAAGTATTACAAGGACACAGAAAGGGGCCACAGAACCTAAGGGTGCAGCTGGGGAACAGACTGGGAACTCTGCTGCTTTGCTTTTACTTCTCTGACTGTTGCACTCTTCTCTTTTGCTATAAGCTGGCTGTCTTGTCATTCCCATCCACCCACAACTGTCAGGTTTGTATCATCTCCATTCAAGACACCAGCCAGACTGAGCCCAGAATTTCTTAACACAAATTAGAAAGTTCCCTGGGGAAAGAATTCTTCCTGCTTTAGTTAGAATCCAGTGTCCTCTCTGATCCAGTCAAACGTGGCAAAGGGGCAAGATCACACCATGCAAAATGCCTGCTAGGGACAAACATCACAACACTAAATGGCGACGAGGGATGGTTGGCAGTCAGCCCCGGGAAATCTAGTTCAGGAGACATGGATGCAGTCCTAGGGGGGAAGCTCCTAGAACAGAGTGGAACAGACAACTCAGTACCAACTGTTATTCAATCTATTCTTTATAATTACCTGATGAGGTAATGTCAGTATCCCAATTTTATAGATAAGAAACAGAATCAGACAGGGCTCAGGGATTCTCAACAGTGGCACCACTGACATTTTGGGCTGAGAGATTCTTTGTGTGTGTGTGTGTGTGTGAGTGTGTGTGTGTTATCCTGTGCATTGTGGGATGTTTAGCAGCATCCCTGGCCTCTGCCCAGTGGGTGCTAATGGCACTTCTCCAGCCAGGCAATCAAAAATGTCTCCACATGTTGTGAAATGTGCCAACACAGGCTAAGTAAGTGACGCAACACCGCCCTACCAGTGAGACGGCCAGTATTCAAACCCAGGTCTGACCCTAAAACCTGTTCACTTAGTCATTGTCTCTCATGATCCTATCTAGCTTGCCAACATTACAAGGTTATAAGGAGGATATAATTAATGTGAAAGAACCTTGAAGAGGTAGGTGGAACATAAATATGTCTCCACATTCTCCGTAGGAGCTCCCAGTTCTGTGGATCTACGAGGCCAAACAGGACAAGGCTCTACATTTCTTAAGGAATTTTACTTCCATGGGTCTGACCACCAAGCAACCATATTACCCATTTAGTTTCATGATGTGATTCCTCTCCAAATCCTCTCCCTTAAGAAGGCTGATATTCCTCAGGTCCTGCTGCCACATGCTCAATTCCACTCTATCACCTACAGTAAATTTCCTCAGCAGGGTTTCCTCTAGTGAAGCCAAGTCCTTCTCCTGATATTTTAGTCCCCAAAGCCCATGTATTTATTATTCTTTCACAAACAACTGATGAAACATGTTACAACTCTTCCTCCATGAACTGGAAGTCTCAGTAACCAGGCTGCGTGAGGTTCACGGTTACGTTCTCCAAACCCAGCGGCTCCCTTGGAGTGAGCCTTCACGCAAGTGAAGTCCATCTCTCAAAATGTCGCTTGACAAACTCTGTCTGCACAGACTCCAACCTGTTAGTTTTTGTCCTGATTTTTAACATGCATTGTGACTCAATTTCTAAAAATGAAGTCCTTCATAAGGTGCGAGGCTTTGAGGCCCCCTCAGTCAAACCTTATGGGATAACATTTTGGCTAAGATTAGAGACTGTTGGCCATACACTAGTGACATGTCTTTACAATAAGCTCCTGGAACTTTCTAAAAGAAAGCATACCTTTATAGATTAATTTGGCTGCCTAATGACCACAATATGTCATTCCTAGCCTTCTAGTCAAGATATAAACAGCTTGTTTAGAAGCCTGGTTACAGTATGTGTGTGTGTGTGTGTGTGTGTGTGTGTGTGTGTACGTGTGCATATATATATATTTAAAGATTTTATTTATTATTTTTAGAGAGAGGGAAAGGGAGGGAGGTAGAGAGGGAGAGAAACATCAATGTCTGGTTGCCTTTCACCTGCCTCCAGCTGGAGACCTGGCTGGAGACCTGGTTTGCAACCTTGTTATGTGCCCTGGCTGGGGAATCAAACCTGTGACCTTTGGGTTAGCAGGCCAGAGCCTTATCCACTGTGCTACCAGCCAGGGCTACAGTATATTTTTAAAATAAACTTTTGTTATTGGAGTATAATGTGCATACAGAAAAGTACACAAATCATAAGTATACAGTTCAATGAATTTCTCCCCAAGGAAACACACCCATCTAACCACCACCCAGATCAAAAAATTACTAGCATTCCAGAAGCCCCTCTCAGGCCTCCTCCCAGCCACTATCCCCACCCTCTCCCTTATTTTAACCATTATAATTCTAATCTTATGACCTGCCTATTTCTTCTGTATCTGATGGCTCAGATAATTATCTCTGGAGGCCAGAGTTAATCAGAAGCTGGGAGGATTGTTTTCCCATGAGTCATTTCTCTTAAGAATAGCTTATGAGTGAGGATGCTTCCAGCTGCAAGTAACAGACACCCCAATTCAGACAGCTTAAACAATATGAAAATTTATGACCTCCACAAAACTGGAAGTCCTACGGTTACAACATGCTTCAGGGTGAAGTCAATCAGCAGCTTGAGCCAACAGTCCCCTGGTCATTTCCTCTCTCCACTGGGTCATGTTGGTACTGGTTTCATTGTGAGGCTGGTGGCAGGGTAGCCACAGCAGTTCTTTCTGTGACTTTGTCTTTGGAAAGGAAACATTGTCCAGAAGTCGCATCCCACTGGTGAAAATTGAGTCACTTGTGCAACCAGTCAGTCTAGGGGGATGGGATCACCCCAACTGTCTTAGACTTACCATCTAGAGGTGGGATGGGTGTTAAGAAGTCCACTCCAATGCTCCCTACAGACAGCCACATAATGAAAATGGAAACTGTCTAGCTAAACTCATTTATAAAAATGCTTGATATTGCTCAATGGCAACAAGGGTTATAAAGAGTGAAGATTTGTAGCTGAACTAACTGTGGGAGATTGAAGGTTAGAAGTAAGTAACTCTCTGTGAGGAAAGAATAAACTGACCATAACAAAATAAACATAGCAGCACTCGCCCTCTCCTCTGAACGTCAATGATCCTTCCTCTTTGAATTGCCTGTTTGGGCACTGAGTCATAAAGATACTTTTTAGTTATTGGAATAACGTGTCTGTTGCCAGTTACGTTAAGCATGAGACATAACATTTCCGTATACACTCAGGACAAACCCTACCCTTTTACAAGTCACATGGTGGCACATGGGACACACCACTGACATGCTGTATGGTGTGTGCGTCACGGCTCTGCAATGGACTCCAATTCCTTCAGTCACCTTGATAATCCCCAAGAGCTGATCAGTGTCCCTAGATGCTTAAATATTCTCCACACTAAAATCCCAAATTTTAAAGAAATATAAATGACAGCCATATATATACATATATGTATTGTTATTAATTTGGTTGAAGTAGTTGGGAATATAACATGTTTACATTTCTTTTATCAATGTGCTAGTCATATATTATTAACCCATTGGAGGAATCTTATCATCAAAGAACATCTGGGCAGGTAAGGTACACTCATCAGTGAAAAACTTTAATAATGATAGATACAATGGTGATTTTTTTGTTAAGTGATAAAATCTATATGTCTGTAGATGATAGGACAAATATCTACAGTAGGTAGGTTTTTAAAGATAAGGTATTACATTGTATGTGTATATAAAATTTACATATATATGTACCACTAATTTTATATTTCATAAAAGAAAGGTCTTTAATTATCCAATATAGATAAATATATAACTAATATTATTCTCAGCATCAGCAAGATGACTAACAATTCCAATTGAAGAGTAAAAAATTCAGCATACCCTTTAGAAAAACATTTATCACAAAGCTAACATCTCTGAGGAAATGTTTTTCTCATGACTGTTTCCAATTTTTATCGCTATTATATTTATGAGGCAACTGTTAATACAAATATTACATCTCATATGTGTATATCAATAACACATTTGATCTCTGTAAGTCCAAACCCCTCAAGTTTCAAAAAATAATCTTATTCTATTTAACTTAAGTCAAAGTATCCTGTGATCATCAGTCATTTTATTTGCATTTTTTAATTTTTAAAAATTTTAAAAGATTTTATTCATTATTTTTAAGAGAAAAAGGCAGGGAAAGAGAGAAGGGAGAGAAACATTAATGTATGGTTGCCTTTCACCTGCCTCCAGCTACAGACCTGGCTGGAGACCTGGCTGGAGACCTGGTTATGTGCCCTGACTGGGAATTGAACCAGCGACCTTTGGATTTGCAGGCTGATGTCTATTCACTGAGCCACCAGCCAGGGCTACTAGTTGCATTTTTTATATCCAACAGCCATCCAATATCCTCTGGATACTTGTTTGTTCTTGTTCAGATTCCAGTTCTTTCTCAAGAATAACATATAAGGTGAATATATCTTACTATTCATTCTTACGTCAACTGAGAATGTATCTTTTATTTATATCCAACACTACACCACTCTGTTTTTTGGAATAGGCTAGGCATTTTTGAATGAAAGAAGTTAAGTTGAATACTTCACAATGTCAAGACCCAGTCCAGTCAAGGATCTTCTAATAAGTACACTAAATGTTATGAAGAGGCCTCTGTCCATTTGCTCTATCAAGGCTGTAGATTTTAAGATGAATGCTCTTTTCTGCTATACCAGCAGAGGGCACATTTTTCACTTCACTGTACCTACTCCAACCCATAAAATCCGATAGGTGGTATTGGGTCAAATCATAGAAGAAACTGAAAACTAGGCAATAAAGAGTGTGTTCAAGAAAATAACATGATACCCTGGCTGGTAAGGCTTAGTGGATTGAGCACTGGCCTGCGAACCCAAGTGTTCCTGGTTCAACTCCCAGTCAGGGCACATAACCAGGCTACAAGCCAGGTTCCTAGCTGGAGGCAGGTGAAAGGTAACCAACCATACAGTGATGTTTCTCTCCCTTTCTTCCTCCCTCCCTGTCCTTCCCTCTAAAAATAACCAATAAAATCTTTTTAAAAATAACATGAAATAAATATGCAGAGCAAATACAGAAAATAACTGGATGCATCCTTTTTAAAAATCTCTGATTAGACTTAAGGGTGGTAATTCTTAATTCTCATGAACAGATTCCTTAAGTATTGTGAATTCTAGGTTAAGGACATTTTCCTTCAGAAGGCATTGTTCCACCAAGTTCTTGTTACAGTGCTGCTAAAAAGTTTTGGTATCTGCTTTCTGATTCTTTGTAAGTGAACTTTCTCTCTCTTTCTCTTTCTCTCTCTCTCTGGAAGCTTTAGGACAGTGGTTTTCAAGCCTCACCATGCATCGGATTTCCCCGAAACAGAAATCCGTTTGAATTGATCTGCGTCAGGGAGAAATATTGGTCTTTTTAATGTTCCAAGTAATTTCAAAGCAATACCAAGTGTGGCCATGGTTGATGCTTCTGGATTTTCTTCTTAGCCCTTCTGTTCTGAAGTTTCACAATGATAGGCTTTGGTGTAAGTTATTTTTCATTATTATGCTGAGCATGCAGGGATCCTTTCAACTTCAAAAGCCATAACCATTAGCTCTGGGATGTTTTCTTGTATTATTTCTGTAATTATTTCTTCATTTTTCACTTCTAGATCTCCTATTAATTGAAATAGTGTATCTCCTGGTATGAATCTTTAATTTTTTATCTTTTTCCTTTTTTGCTACCTTGTGGGAGGAAGATATCCTCATTTTTATTTTCCATCCCTTCTTCTGCTTTCATTTTGATTTCTGCTTTTATTTTGAAAACCTTTATTCTGAAGGAATTGTAGGCTTACAAAAAGACCTGCAAAGGTAGATTTCCCATATATTCTTCAACCAACTTCCCTGAATGTTGACATCTTACATAACCAAAGTAAAATTGTCAAAACTAAGAAATTAGCTCAGTAGATTGAGTCTGTCTGTGAACCAAAGGACGCTCGTTTGATTCCCAATCAGGGCACAAGCCAGGTCTTCAGCTGGAGGCAAGTGAAAGGCAACCATATTGTTTCTCTCCCTCTCTTCCTCCTTTCCCCTCTCTCTAAAAATAAATAAAACCTTTATAGAAAATCAATATTGTGACAATGTTAACCATAGGCTTTAGTTGAATATCACCATTTTTCAGCTAATGTCCTTTTCCTATTCAAGATCCAATCCACACCCCAACATTGCACTTAGTTGCCATGTTTCTTTAGTCTCCTCCATCCTGTGACAATTCTTGAGTCTTTTCTCATCTTCTGTGACCTGGTACTTTTGAATACTGATCAGTGGTTTTGTGGAAAGCTCATCAGTTTGGGTCTGATACCTTTTCATGACTAGATTGAGGTTGTGGATCTTGGGAAATACAACAGAAATGATGTGTCCATCTCAATGTATCAAGGGTACATGATAGTGATGTTAAACTTGACTACTTGGCTAAGATGGTATTTGCCAGATTTCATTATAAAATAACCGGTTTTCTGTTTGTAATTAGCAAATGCTTTAGGGGAGATATTTTGAGGCTATGTAAATATCCTGTTTTCTTTGTAAGCGTTTGCCTACTAATTCTAGCATTCACTGGTATCCTCAAATTTGTTATTTCTAGAATTTTTATTTTTTTAAATACCATCCTATGTTTGTATTCATGGATACAATGTCATCTCTCAGAAGTTATCAGGTCTTTCTTTCTTTCTTCTACATTATTTATTCCTCTGACATTTTCCCTGTTTGTTTCGGTCCCTATTTTTCATGTTAAGGTTTTTCGGAAAATGGTCGCTAGTCCTAGTTCTTTAAAAGCCAATTTGGATGCTTTGCATCAGCAGAGCTCTTTGAAGGATTTCACTGCAGGGTGCCCATGGGGAAGCTGTAGAATGTATCTGTAGATCTTTTTCTTGGACTGATGGGTTTCTCTAGAGAGGAATCTTCCTATTCCCTGCCTTGGGTTATAACCTTGGCTGTGGGATTCTGGGGTGGGAATGGATGTCAGCGATTAGCATGAATTTCTGCTTAATCCCTACTCTCAACTCCATACCCACCACTGCCCTGTTTTGCCTGGTAATCTCCTATCAAGATCCTTCCAGGTACAGCTTTTCCCAGGACTGAACTTCCAGTTTCTGTCAGAGCAGAAGGGCAGCTGCCTAGCTGTGCAGGCTAATGTTAGTGATGAAGATGGGATGAGTGTGGGGAGGCGAGTTATACCCAAGGTTGCTATATAATCTCCACCCTCAGAGGAGAATGGTGCTTCCACTTTTGAGTTTTTCAGGACTGTGATTATGTCCTCATTCTTGTTGGATTTTCCTTCTGTAGGCATTTAAATTTGTTCTCTATACTCTTCCATGTTTACTGGCCTTTTATCATCTAAAAATTCCTTGAAATCTCTCAAGAACTGAGGTGTACCCTCTCATGCACCTTGCCTTTTTGGATTTTTATCTTTATTCCTTTTTTTTTTTTTTTTTTAATTTTATTGTTGTTGTATTACATCCATCCCCTTTTTGCTCCCTGTTTATTCCTTACTCTCATCATTTATGTGACTTTTGAAAAGGAGCAGAGATAAACAAGTTTGTTCACACTGCTATGTTCAACCAGAACTCCTGCACTGTTATTTTTAGGGTAGTAAAAAAAATCTAAATGTTAATCATGTATAAAACTCTATGAACCAATATCTTATGCAGAAGTCTAAATAATCTGTGTACATACTCCACAGAGCTGGGGCTGCCCATAGTGACTTCCTTCCAAAATGGAACAATAAGGCAAGTTCCTTTGGAAGGATAACTTTCTAGTAGAGAAACCTAATATCTCTACCTTAGCCCAGTTATTAAGGTCAACATCAAAAGTCATAAATCATGCTGATAGCATGTACTGGTGATATGTGATAAAAATGGCATTTTATCTTTTGTAACCTCTATAGCCTCCCTCCTCCAAACCTGTAACTTAAGTCTAAGAAAAATACCACATTCCAAAAGAGGGCATCCTACTATGTACCTGACCAATACTCATCAAAATTGTCAAGATCATCAAAAACAAAAGCCAAAGAAACAGTCACAGTCAAGAGGAGCCTAAAAAAACATGACGACTAAATGTGACATGGGAAATAGGAAGAGGAAAAAAAGGCTTTAGGTAAAAACTGAGGAAATAATGTATGAATTTTATTTTTTGGACTTTAATAAAGTGTCAATATTGGTTCATTAATTGTAAAAAATGTACCATACTAATGTAAGATGTTAATAGGGGAAATAGGGTACTGAGTTTATAGAAAGTCTGTATTACCTCCACAACTTTTCTGTCAATTTAAAACTGTTCTAAAAAATAATTTAAAATATATTTTTTTAATGAAACCAATGAATGCTGGCAGCTGAATCTATTTACAGAGAAAGGAGGACTGGTTTGCAGGTATGCAGGGGCGAATGGAGTTTTTGGTTGTTAGTGATGCAGGAAATGCTGGGATTCATCTAAAAATTTGACTTTGGGGAGTCCTAGATAATTATTCAACAAACCTGGCTATGGTTCAGACATAGCATGATAAGCCATTCTGAATCACTTAGCCCTCCCTATGGTCCAGCATAATGACACCCTGAAGGACAACGAAGACTCTTCCTTCAGAGGACTTATAATCCATTAATGAAGACACTTAAATAAGATACACTTACACAAAGCTGGAGACTATAGTATCTGCCTTGGGTTTAAACCTTTAAGAATTCTGTATCTTTATCTTATTCTCTAACAACAATACTTAACCTGAGTGTGTATATATATCTTTTTTAAGGTGAAGAATATTTCTTCTTTCCAAGGATACCTAGACTTGACACAATAAAAATGAATTTCTGCTTAGGTGTACTTTAAGAGACAGAATCCTTACAAAGACATTACCAATGCCGGCATTTTAAGGTCAAATAAATTGCAGAGGCCATTTCTAACCTTGAGACACCAAACCTGTGTCTCAAGACACCCAGTTTGAACTAGTTTACACAAAAAGTGAATTTATTGACTTACACATGAAAGGTTCAGATGTAGAATTTAGCCTTAAACAAAGGTCAATAGAGATGTTCAAACAGAACTGCACTAGTTTACATAAATGGTCCAAATTATAAACAAATCAACTTTATTTCTTCCAAATGTTCTCTAGGAGGCTATCATTTTTGCACCATAATGCTTAAAAATGAAGACAAGCCTGGCTGCGGTGCTCCCTTGTCATTTAGTGAAACATAAGGCAAAGTAGTTCAAGGTAAAACATAAAACGAAGGGGGCAAGGCAGGGGTTAGAATGGGAGGTAAGAAAAAAAGCCAAACAATTTTCAAGCCCATGCAAAGGAAAAGGTTAGATTGGGAGCCTTGAGAAGCTCAATCTCCTATGCTGCTAATGGTGTGGCTTCTCCCAACTTCTACCTCTATTTGCTCTTAATTAAGATTTCTTCAGTATTTAAATCAAAGTGGGCAGATTTGGAAGATGTGTTTATACTGTGGACATCATCCAGTTTTGAAAACAGATGAGTAACCTAGAAAAAAGATCCCCAAAGTAAGTTTTTTAAGGAAAAATGAAATTAAATCACCTTTTTTTTTTTTTCTCCTTTTTTCCACTTTCCAAGTCCATGTGGTTCTAAAGTTAACATTGTTTCAGAGATTAGGATCAGCAGGAAACAATAGGTAACTGTTTTGAAAAAGGCACAGATGGATCAAAAAAGCTGTTTGTCACACTTGTAACCAATAGCATTTGTATTTGCATTATGTTGTGCTTTTGCCAATGAGGTTGAATCATCTTTTCATGATACAGTAGAACAATTTTGAAAGCTGGAAATGACAAGTTCCTAAATCTTATGCCACATGTTTAGAGGAGATTTATTTCCATTTCTCAGATTTTCACATGATTCAAAGATCGGTCCAGAAGAGCCCAAGGTCAAACCAACCAATTAATAATTACTTCTCATTAAAAACAATATCTATTTCTGGGTTCAGGTTAAATCTTAATCCAGGATCCCAGATTGGATGATGAGTGAAGTTATGTAAGGACTTGTCTGTGTACTTTATGATTTCTTCAGCTGATCCTGTATAGGCGGCCTTTTCATCAAGTCATTTCTGATAACATAGTTTAAATAGGAATTCTCATTCACTGGCTGCAGTAAACTTTTGCAAGGGATGTGAGGGTCATTTTACATAAGTTGTTCCTACTGAACCCATGAGATCAACAACTAAGATTTCTAAGAGGCCTAGCTCTATTTCAGTATTTACTATTTAAGAAAATAATGACCTTATTGGTTCCATTTTATTAATCACACACAGGAATATCCACATGGGACTCATCAGTAGATCTACTGGGCATATTATTTACTTGGGCCTAGCTTAACCTTATTGTCTATATGAAACCACCAACAGTAGAAATTGAGTTTTAGGGCTAGACTTGAGTTCAAACTGTAGCTCTCCTATTAGCTGTGTGGCTTCAGGCAAGTCAAGTAAAATCTGGATTAACCTCTCCCTAACCTATGATGAGAGGATCCTATAGTGGAAGGAGCAAAAATAATTGTAAACTATCAAAGATACTGCATGACACTTAGTAGGTGTCATAAAAATGATAGTATTACAACTGCATCCTAATATTTCATCTTAAAGCAACTCTTGTCTCTCCATAATGCTTCATAAAATAATTAAGTTTTTAAAATGCTGATATAGCCTTGGCTGATGGCACAATGGATAAGGCACCAGCCTGTGAACCCAAAGGTTGCTAGTTCGATTCCCAGCCAGGGCACATAACCAGATTGCAAGCCAGGTCTCCAGCCAGGTCCTTACCTGGAGGCAGGTGAAAGGCAATCATGCATTGATGTTTCTCTTCCTCTCTCCCTTCCCCCTCTCTAAAAATAATAAAAATTTTAAAAATAATAAAAATAAATAAAAATTAAAAAACAAAATGCTGGTATATATGTAATTAAACTGAATGGGCCTTAAAATACATAGTATATACTTCCATTTAGCTAATTAAAGTTAGGTTAGCAACATTACTTACAATTACCGACAAGTTAGTAGACTGCAGTATTTTTTACCTTTATATTTACATAACTGGAGTCACACTCTTCAGGTTTTCAGGAATCAGCTGGGATTTTTCAAGCACCTGCCAAATACTCAGGATCAGGAAGAGTGCAGTGATATGAATTATTATGACTGAAGATTACACATTAGATTCAAATGCTAGTAACAAGAAGGGACTATCCTTTCCTGTTCAATTTCAGTTCACGTGGTAGTGAAATAACGAGGCCCTCATGAACCATGTCTCATTAGTAATGTTAGAAGGCTATCAGTAGGTTTTAAATATGAGAAAAAAGGGGTTATTTCCCTTGTTTTATTAACACAATCACTAGAATTTTAATGAGTGCTTAATTTTCCCTAACAGTTTAGCTATTTCCAAGAAAAACAATCATTTGAAGACTGGCAATGCAGATAACAAAATATTATTACCTTGTACTGGCTTCTTTAGCAGGTGGTTTCAGGAAAAACAGAACTCCCACCGTGTCTACCCAGTGGCCACTTCACATCCATCAAAACAGCAAAAGTCTTGGTTTCTGCTTCTCATGATTATCAAAGGAGCAACTCACATCAAGGCAAGAGCCGCAGCACTCCCGACCTCATTACAGTAAACACAGCATTAGCACAGATACAGGTGATTTCCAGCCTCCTCAAATGCTTTTCTTCTAGAACACCTGAAGATTATAAAACCAACACTCCTACTTGTAAAGAAAGAGAGTTTCTTTTTTTGGGGTGTGTGTGTGTGTGTGTGTGTGTGTGTGTGTGTGTGTGTTTTAAATAACTGTAGTCAGAGCAAGAAAAGGAAAACAGTATCTTTATTGTGTGTGGTTCTAACAAACATTCACTGTGTGCACATTCCAGCAGAAAGAGACAAAGATCTTTGTTCAAAATTTGTTGAAATAAAATAGGTAAACAAACTCCATTACTGAAAACACAAAAGGAATGTTAATATTACTCATTCACAGTCGAGAGTGAAGTAAAAAGTAAGTCAAGTAATCATAATAATGTTTTGTCAAAATAGTAAATGTAGAATGTAGATGCAGGCAAAGAGCAGCTCCTAAAAGTCCTGAGTAAGAGGCTCGAAGTAGCGTAGGTAACTTAAATTCAGCTCTGCTTCTCGGAACCTCCCTCCGAGATCACCCCAAGAATTCCAAACGGGGCTCTTTCAGAGCACAACAGCCCAATGTGACCAAACTCCCCATTACTTCTGTGATATTTGGCAACCAAATAAGACGGTTTGTAAAGAATCAATTTCTTGTTGAGACAAGTCTGAATCCATTTCTGCTGGGGAAGAATGTAATACATAAACATTCTGCATTTCAATCTCCTAAAATGGAGTTTAACCAGATAGCTATCACTTGAGATTTCAAGCATGAGATACCATGGGTAATGATATACCTGACCTGTAAAAAGCATTTTTCATTGCTCCACATCGGAACTAAATGAGTGTAAGTTCCACAATGCTTATTTCATAACATGCATTTATGACAACTGCTCAGAGAACTTTATAGACTCAAATTATTGGTTCTAAGGTGTTTTTGTTTCTGCTTAAGCTGTCACATAAGAATTACACACCGTATTTCTTATTTTTACAAATGTAGAAGTTACTTGGAAACCAAACTAATATTTAAGAGAAGGGAGCTGGGAAATGTTGGGAACTGGTGCATCCCTACTTCAGTGGCACAAATTTTCCCTCACCTTCTCTGTGATGCCCAGCCATCGTGTGTACAGCAGGGTGTGCAACAGCAGCTAACAGTCCTTGGGAATAAACCAAACACTCCAAAGACCTGTTCCAAGGGCCACGGCCAGCCAACAGGGGCAGGCCCCACTTGCTCCAGAGGAGGAGCCTACCAATATTGAGACTGTTTCAAGAATTTAAGTCTGCTTCTTACAACAGAAGTTCTTTTTTGATGGATTTGGCTAACACACTGTATTACTTTATTGTTTAGAAAAACCTCTGCAAACTCTCACAAAAGCTCCACCTTTCACCTGGCTGTTTATATAGGCAGCAGAATAATAGCAAATGGATCCAAAAGTGGTTTTCATAATATAAAGTGACATCACATTAGCAGATCAAAAGAAGCCCTCGGTATTGGATGAATTCCATTGGATGAAAGAGATAAAGTCTGAGTATCTTTTCCTCTGACTGTAAGTAAAAACAAGTTCAGATATAAATAGGAAAATACAACTAATATGAAATAGGAAAACATACCTCTTGCATTGGTGTTTACCCTAAAAATATCGAAAATACTAGTTTTACTTAAGATTATCATTCTTGACTGTTTCTTATAAGCCAGATGTTTTTCATTCAACTTTGGAGACTGCCAACACATTTTCGATTGCTCCAAGTTATCTTCCGGCTCAGTTTAGCCTGAATGTTCCTTTTCCAGCTCCTCAATGCTCCTTTGTTCTTTCCTTCTACTCCAGCGTGATCCCATGCAATCATGCAACTTATAGTACAGCAATTACATACAAATTCTTATTCAAGGCATCCCTTCCTAGGCTTCAAATAAAGGAACATCAGCAATCACACCACTTTAGCTACATAACCACCAAAGATTATTATTTTTTTCAATAAATTGCCTTACTGTGTCATCTTATAATACATACAAAACATTTCTAAATGATAAAAAATTGACTATACCATATCCCTGATGTATGAGAGTCGGCCAGAAATCCCTCAAAATCACTCCATAGGATCACATCCAAGTGTGCAAAATGAGTAATGCTCTTTTGATGAATTCTGAATTCACTAACTGTTAAATCACAGGATACAAGACCCGGGTTGAACTTTTTCTTAAACAGTTTGCATGGGCAGACTAGTGTGCTGGGCAGTTTCCTGTCCTGTCAAGTCCCTGGCAAGCAGAAAGCAGGAGATGTTAAGCAGTGCCCATGGTCCTTTTAGAACCATGCTGCTCCCTGCCACACTTGACAATGGCTCAAAACAGACCGGTGATCCTCAGAGGACAAGGAGAAAAACTACCACAAGCAGTGGTTGGCAGAGAACAGCCAGTCACTGGGCTGTCTCCTCAGGTACTTCCACAGGGGGAAAAAAAAAGTAAAGGCAAATATGCCAAAGAGATTCCTGAACCACGAAGAAACAGTAACATAATTATAAGTTGTACATACTCCTTAATGAAACACTCCTCCAAGGAGAAAAAAAAAAAAAAAAAGGGGGGGCGGGAGGAAGGAAGGAAAAAACAAAGAAAGAACACCTATCAGGCTTTTATTCTCAAGGGAAAAACAACACAACTACAAATTGGAGCCATGAAGGTAAAATAAAGATGAAATGGAAAACATTCTCATCACCATTCCCCCATTTCAAATGCTCACTGGACAAACAGAAGATCAAATACTGTATCTCTGATCACTTTGAAGTCTCTTACTTTCATTAAAAAAGGAAATAAAAAAACTTGCTAACCAATAAAAGAAAAAGCAGCAAAAATCCCTGGCAAAGCTCGACAGACATAATTAAAATTCATTTTACCAAGAAAGATAGTTGAGGGAAAGGAAAAATAAGAAAAAAGATGGCTACAAACTGGTGCCAAACTAAAGTAAAGGACAAAGTCTTTGGTGCTTTTTCCAAGCTCCTGTCCTATAGGAGTTTCTCAACATTTTACAAAAGAAAGATTGCTTCGAACTGGCCCTATCACTCCAATTCATGGCTCCCTTTTGCTGTGTCTCTGTTCCTAGACATGAACAGGAAGCACAGCTCTGTCCAGCACCACGTAGTGGACTAGGGGTGGCAAGGGCTCAGGAGGGAGATGGTCACGTGGCTCTTTCTAGTTTTAACAAATATAAACAAGGAACACCACCATTTGAAAGTTGTGTTTTAAGTTGCAGGTGTACAACTTACTTCATGAATTAAGCCCCTTATGACAAATTATAAAATTACTTGAGAATTTAAAAGTGATATTTACTTAAAAGACAAGTGGGACAAGAAAATCTTCAAAACCAGAGTGTGCTGCTGTGTTAAGAATGTCTCATGTGAATTCAAAGTATTGGAAAGCGAGCATTTTTACCAAAGGGCAATGTCACTAGGACATATGGATTGCAGTTACTAACAGAAAATTGTGTCATATAAAGGTGCTTGTGGAAACCAGTGGAGGTCACAGAACAGTGAGCCTTGGGAGTAAGGCTCTGAGAAAGGACACTGTTCTCAGGCCTGAGGTGGATGTGAGGCTAACCGTTTGGGCTCCAAGGGGGAAGAATACAATTGGCAGGATTTGGGAACAGAGCAACACTACAGCCTCCAAACAAGCCTCTAGATTTCACTCCCAGTGGATATGCTCTCCAGACTTCAACAAGGCCTCCTCAGGAGGATTTGCTTTCCGATGTGTAGTAGTAACGGTACAGGAAACCTAAGAGAATAGCGCCTACGATGGGGATAATCCAGTATGTCCAGCAACTAGAAGTTGAGGGGGAAAAGCAATAAAGTCATGAACATTTTATACCAAACATTCACTATCTTCCAACATTCACATTTTACTGTTTTTATTAGCAAAGAGTTTTTATTTACTTTGGGAATTTTAAGTGCTTTTATCATACAGTAGTAGTTAAGAGAAGAATAAATATTTGGATTGGAGTAACAATATTAAGCGATAATTGAAAAGATTAAAAACAATGTATAGTATGTTATCAACTAAAGATATATTTTTGTATGTGCTTTTACAAAGTATATAGTGGTTCTTTCTAGGTTATGGAATTACAGATAGTTAAAATTTTTCTTTGTGCTTTTTTACATATTCTACAATTAACATTTTTTTTTAAAGATTTTATTTATTATTTTTAGAAGGAGGGAAAGGGAGAGAGGCAGAGAGGGAGAGAGACATCAATGTATGGTTGCCTTTCACCTGCCTCCAGCTATGGACCTGGATGGAGACCTGGCTTGCAACCTGGTTATGTGCCCTGGCTGGGGAATCGAACCAGCAACCTTTGGGTTCGAAGGCTGGCTCCTTATCTACTGTGCCACCAGCCAGGGACATACAATGAACATTTTTAACAGAAAAAAAGCCACCACTTTAGATATATGAGGTCTGTCCCAAAAGTAGCAACAGTGCAAACTGTTTTAATTATGTTGACATTGGCTGGATACTTTCAGGGCACACCTCATATAACTATAAATTTAGAAGCATAAACTTCTAATACAACTATTGGCAATAACTGCCTTAAAAGTATTCTTTAAATTTAATCCTCACAACAACCCCATGAAATAGGTTCTACTATTATTTTCCTTTTTGTACAGGAATTACAAGCTTAGCACCCAAAATCATAAAGCAAAATTAGTCAAGCATTCAATTCCAAACCCATCCTCTTAATCCCTAGGTAAGTTTGGACACATAAGTACCGCGCGCACACGTAGACACACACATCAGTATTTACAGTTCTAATCAAGCGAGATAAATGGCAGTTAGCTTAAAAAGTCCTGTAAGAGATTTTCCTTAGGCATTTCAGAACAGTCATCATCCTCCTTAAAATAATAATTCTTCTTTAACAGAGCTTATTAGCACTGCTAGTTTGAAGATGTAATACCATGATCCTCTTTGCCTAAACATGCCTAGCTAGCACTTTGCACATTTGTGGCAAAAGCTGCTCTGGGCAAGATTAGAGTATCAGCCAGGTAGGTAGGTTTTTTTTTTTTTTTAAAGCAAGTTGGCATGTATAATGACAGTATGACACATAGAAACTATGAAGTAATCTTTCCATAAGTGTCATGAATTTAGATATCTTAGAAAGTAACCACAAGAAACAAGAGTTCAAAGCAGGATCCCTGAGAAAACAATGAAGAAGACCAAGGATGGTTGACCACCAATCCTCATGTAATCCTTGGTAATATAATACTTAACTGCCATGGAGACTAGAATCTGAGGAGATTCAGGTACAACAATAATTCCCTGGCCATAAAACAGAACTCTCTTCTTGGAGATTCATTCTGGGTATTGCATAGAGTTGTGATTCACTTATTTTTATCACCTGTAGCATTCCACTGTATGAATATACCAGAATGAATTCATTCTTTTCATTAATGGTTATTTATTTTCCATATTTTAAGATCATGACAAAGCTGCTATGAACATGCTTATGCATGTTTCCTAGTGTAATTGTACACATATTTTTCTTGAGTACATCCCTAGAAATGAAATTGCTGGGTTAAAAGTTATTCATATTGACAACTTTAATAGAAAATGCCAATTTTCCAAAGTGTTTGTTTGTGCCCACTTATGTTCCCCTATGAGGGTGTAAGAATCTTGGCGATCTATTCCTTAAACAACTCCTCAGATTTCTAAAATTAAAAATTCTTGCCAATCTGGTTAGTGTGAAATATACCCAAAGATTTTAATTTTCACCTCTCTGGTGACAAATGAAATTAAACATTTTTTATACACTTATTTTTGTTTTTCTGCTGTAAAGTGCATAAGTCATTTTCTCATATTCTACTGTTATTTTTAATAGGCTTGCAGGAATTCTTTATGTATTCTGCATAATTCTTAATCAGTTATCTCTGTAGCAAGTCTATTGCAAGCTTATGACTTATATTTTCAAATTCTTTATTAAGCTTAAATCTTTAATATAAAGAAAGCTGAATTTACTGTTTCTTTCAAGTTTGCTCTTGTCTAATAATATTCCATCCCTCACCTCAAATAAAAAAAGACATAATACTTTTATGAGAAGAAAAGACACATTTTCTCTGAAATGCTTTCAATGGGATCTCAGAAAGACGAAACAGACAACTCTACATAATCTCTGTACAGGCTTTTTTATAAGCCAAAGATTCCACAGTCATTTCAAATAGAAGTACTTAAGGAATGGTACATTTATACCTTTCAGAGCTGTATTACTGATATTATTGCAAGAGGTATTTTGTAAGAAACTCTTTGAGAAAACCTAAATTCCTGAATACAACTGTAACACATAATTTTTCCTCCTGTAAAATGTAATAATAGTACCTACTTTATAGAGTGAATGTGAGGATTAAATAACATCAAGTTTTCTTTTTAAAAGATCTTATTTATTTTTAGAGAGAAGGAAAGAGAGAGAAAAAGGAGAGAAACATCAATGTGTGGTTGCCTCTTGCAAGCCAACTGGGGACCTAGTCCCAAACCCAGGCATGCGCCCTGACTAGGAATCAAATCGGCAACCCTTTGATTCACAGGCTGGCACTCAATCCACTGAGACACACCAGCCAGGGCTAAATGACATTAACCTTTAGGTGGAAGTTATACAGCTGAGCTGAGCTATAGAGACGGGGCTTGACTCAATAGCAGTTACTTGTCTGTGCACGCATAACAGCCTCCTACTGAGTGTGATTCCAATTTGATTTAAAAATTACTCAAGGCATGAACTTTTGAGATTCAAACTGTAAAAATGAGTTTTGCTAATGCTAAGTTACTTCTGAATTTGCAGTAATTTTGGCCAAAAAAGAATTGGCTGTTGCTCCGGCTGGTGTGGTTCAAAGGACTGACAGCCAAACTGCAAACCAAAGGGGCGCTGGTTCGATCTTAGGTCAGGGCACATGCCTGAGTGGTGGGCCAGGTCCCTAGTTGGAGGCGTGCAAAAGGCAACTGATCAATGCATCTCTCCCTTATTGCTGTTTCTCTTTTTTCTCTCTATCTCTTTCTCCTTCCTGTATCCTCTTTCTAAAAGTAAATAAAATCTTAAAAAATAATAATAATTCACTGTCAAACTGTACTCTTATGCTACGTCAAACGTAGATTTAGGGGAGAGACTCTAGCCAAGCATTTTGTTGAATGTAAGGAATGCATTAAGGGATACTAACCTTTTGCATGTGTTATTTTTCGAAGGGTCCTGGAGAAGGTGCATATTCAAAAATGACAAACAAAAAGAATAAAGATTAACAGCATATATAAATGTTATTGCATATCTATATAAACTCTGTAACTAATAATAGAACTTCATCTTTCATGCAATTTGAGGAATACAAATCTATATGCGATGAGAGTACCAGGAATTCTATTTCTGATAATATACTAGTATTTCCTAGTGAAGAACCATTCATGAAAGCACAAAGAAAGGACCTAGACATCTTTTAGATGTAAAAAAAAAAAAAAAAAAAAAAGTGCTACTGATATTAAACTATATTGAAATGGACTAATCTGTAGTCACAATGATATGCCTGCTTCCCACTGGCAGTAGCTAAGACCATATTTTCTGAAAATATATTTAAAAAATAACATTATAGCTTAATTATATATCTATCATAAATACATTATTATGGGTAATGTATAATTGCATACTCTCTGAAATCATTATAATTATGATTAAAGACCTTTAGGCTTTCATTTCATAATGAAAAGGGGAATTGAGGGAAGGAAAATACCAAAATAACCTTAAAAACAAAATTTTGGCATAAATAGTTGAATTGGATATCGGATCTGAATTGTTTCTTAAGAAAGCCGTTACTAAATATTTAAAATTCAATTTAATGAAGCTGTTGTTTCCATTAATTAAATGTATGGTACAAAATACCTGCTAACTTACTGCCAGAGGGCAACAGCCCACTAATATAGGTTACTGCTGCCCAAAATATCATCTCTGCCAATATGCAGAAATTCTCCAGGGTGTGAACACAGAATATTAACTGTGTTAACCACCATTTTCAGCAATCTCCCAGAATTTTCAAAAACCCAACATACTGGCCTAGATACTTGAGAGCAGGTCATGAAATGAGTTTTAATTTCCTATATCCAAAACACTGGCATGCAAATCAACACATGCCCCAAACCTGAAAGAAATTAGCCTACAGGCAAATACAACTTCTAATAAAAAAATTTTAGATAAAGTATATTACATATTACGTACTACATTTCACTGAGAACTTGATGATAATCTACTAGAGTAGCACAAATTGGGCTAATTAAAACATGTCATAGGTCAATCTTTAAGAAATAAAACAAATATTACAGATCTGGTAGATGGAGGTAGTGATGACAGGTGTCTATCAATTTATAGCATTGCCTTTTTAAATATTCCGCTATAGTAGCCAAGATATAATTGTATTCCATCAAGACAATGTCCATGGTCTTTTAAACTTTATCCATATACATACCAATGATTTATAAACAAAAGTGTAGAGTTAGTGTTTTTAAGTGGGATGCTCTGAAAAGTTTACATGACAGCACTATACAATTAAAATATATAGCATGATGTTTACTCTGCATCACATTAAAAGCAATATATAAAGTTCATATAAATGGATTCTATAGATTTCAAAGCTTTTAGCCTTTTTTATAACCAAGAGCCCTGGATATATGCTACCTACTAAGCCTGAGAAAATGTAATGAACAAACAGAGAAAGAGAAGAAGAAAGAGATCAGAGAGAACCAACCATAAAATGTTAAAATTATAATAATTTCTAATAAGCACTAAAAAATTTTAAAATATGTTTTATAACTAAATACTTTAACCCTTGTTTTAAGATCAATCCATCCCTGGAGTCAAAAAGACCTACTTCCCTAACATGGGAAGAAAGAGAAGAGAAAGAAGCATATCTTCTCTTGAGGATACTGACAACCCAAGTAAATGCCAAACTACAGTGACTCTACTTTTAATCAACTATAATGAAAGAGTTATTAGGACACTGTTCTTTGTAGCCAAGTACATCAGCCAAGTTTGGAAAGAAGATGAATAAGTTATTTTTAAATTTACAAAATTAAAAACAAAAAGGTAATATTAACACAAAATCTTCCTGCACCTCCACCCTTCCATCCTCTCTGCACACAGTTTTCCAATTCTCATTTCTACTTCAAAACTATGTGCTGAATCTAATGAATGTTTATGATTGACTTTAACTTATCCCTTTGGTTATTCAGGCGTATCTGGCTGGTTATGTTCTTGCCCACATTTAAATTTACATGCAAGATTTTTGGACAAGAGAACAGTGACTGCTCTCAATCTCTGGCATGGACAGTAATAACTGCAACACTGTATAATTTTTAGTTATGAGAGCAGATCAAATACAGAGTTCTAGCAAAAGCCTTACCAAGTAATTAATATGCATGCTTCTTTATTCTCCAAGGAGTTTGGAATGCACTTCCAAACAACCGAAGTTCCTTAAGTCTATTCTGATTTTAGTTCAAAATGAACAGAAATTAACTGTTTAATTTCCTAAAGTTCAAAGCTCATTAAGGCTTTAATTCCCTCATAAAGTAAATAAATTAATATAAATACCAAACCTGAACGTTGCAGAATAAAAGGAAATATTTCATAATTATCTAAGTAACCTTTTTATGAAGCTGCTCATAACTAAAATTATGTCTAAGATTTTTTTTAAAGATTTTATTTATTATTTTTAGAGAGAAGGGAAGGGAGAGAGGCAGAAAGGGAGAGAGACATCAATGTATGGTTGCCTTTCACCTGCTTCCAGCTAAGGACCTGACTGGAGACCTGGCTTGCAACCTGGTTATGTGCCCTGGATGGGGAATTGAACCAGCGACCTTTGGGTTTGCAGGCTGGCACCTATCCACTCACTATGCCACCAGCCAGGGCCTAAGATCTTTAAGTTCAGTGCTAAATCGTTTCCTCACTTGCAAAGTGAAAGGCTCAAACCAGATGACTGTGAATCTAAAGTCATATTCAATTAACTCAACACAATTTTCTGACCTAGGGACATTTCCACAAAACCTACAAAAGCAGCTCTCTAAAGCTTAGGAGAAAAGGTAACCTCATCCCCTCACATTCAGGAAGACTGAAGGAGCTCTACTACATGTAGATTTTTCTGTCTTATACCAGGTATATAAAGGAGTTCTAGATATTATTCCAAGAGGTACTATGCCATTAACTTTTGACCCTCTTAGAAAGTGCAAAGGATAATAAAAGTCGTAATTGACAAATATATGAGAGGGAACTTGGAGATCAGTAGGGATGGTTTCACTATGGAACACTGCTTACGAGAAAACGTGGGAGATGAGCACACGCTTACAAATGGTATACTCTGTCACCAGGACATAAACATAGGGAACAATGTGCCAAAATTATAATTACAATTCATTAAAATATACAGGAGGAGCATTATAAGTGTACCTATGGCCTAAATAGTTTACATTTAGACTTTCAAGTGTTTAAATAAAATAGAAATATATTATAAGGTATATAAGGAACTTATGTTTTAATTCCTCAATTGGGTGTTTGCTAGTCTAAGAGGATCGTAAGTATTTAAAATTAGAAGTGGATTTTAAGCCACAGGACACCTTCAGCAAATTTAATGAGTATTTGGGTGGTCTGGTAGTTTTTACAGCTTTTTATTTAGAACATGTTGGTATCTATGTGGCCAGTTCTTATGAAAAACAACTTGGGAACTTTTGGCTTCAAATACTATTAGAGAGGATTTTAACCCCTGTCCCCACATAATAAAATAAACTTTTGCATGAGCTAACACTATATGAATTTTAGTATTAGGTTCATCTTGAGACCTAAAAAAAGTTAAACTACTGAAAGTACATGATCTCAACATTTTATAGTCCCAACGGTGACACAGCCTTTTCATGAAGGCTCCAATGTACTAAAATTTCTTTCTGGATAAGAATTCTGCTTAATAATTAGTCTTGCAAAGCATAGATCCCTAGGGTCAACCCAGCCATGAAAAACATATCTGCCTTTAGGTCCTGTAGATAAGGGCAATTCAAGGATGGAAAACACCCTCCTCTAAAACAAATTTCTATACAACTCTCTCAACAACCCACTAGGATACAACATATGACACCACTGAAAAAAAAAAAAAAACAATTAAAACACTCATAGAATGTTTCCTATTGGGATGTAAGAAAAGAAGAACTTGTTATAACATTAGAGCAATGATTTTAAAGTGGGTGTTGCCTTTTCCTCTGAACACCCTGTTTTGCAAAATTATATATGTCATTTCTAAACAGAACATTGCAAGAAGACATTAATCCTTGAGATCCCTCAGTAAAAGCTATTTTGTCTTTCTTTCAAGAGTGATTTTGCCATCACATTCTTTGCTTTATTTCAAAAGATTGTTACAAAATGCAAATATCAGACAAAAAGAGGGAACAAGGTAACCTAACAAAATTCTTTTTTTTTTTAAATGCAAAAAAATTTTTTTTTTGTCAAAAGGATACGGAACTACATTGCAATTAGGAACTCTGTCATTTAGAAACTCTGCAGCAACTTCAGCTTTAGGTCTTCCAACATCTTTAGGCCTAAATAAAAACTGCCTATTTAGATTGGAAACATCTATAGTGTCCATGTCTATAACATGAATCTGTCTAAAACCAGACAATGCCAGATTTTTCAGGAGCTCACATCCTAAGCCTCCAGCTCCAGTGACTAGAACTTTACATGTATCTAACAAAAACTGGAGAGATTCAGTGCTTGGTTCGAAATCAGGGTGTGTGAAGGGTCCAGATCGCTCGAGGAACTTCTTTACATGGTTCCAGCGACCTTCCCAGTCTCCAATGTCCCCACACCCACCATCAACAGCCATTTTCTCAGCCAGCAGCTCCTCTATTCTCCTTCTTTTCTTCTCCGGTTCCTCGCCATCCGCCATATTGTTCAAAATTCTTTAGTAAATGGCAATCACTTCTTATCTAAAGGGTATCTACCTCCCCATTCCAAACTTTACTAAATTAGGTTGTAAGTGTGATAGGACTATTAAAGAATTCTTTTTTTTTTTCCCTAAAGAATTCTTAAAAGGAAATATTTGGTATAACGTAACCAACTAATTACATTACATAAACAAGGCATCCATTTTAGTTTCTCTCCCATAAGAGAAGGTAAACTGAATGTTATGTATAATAATACACAATGTATATGCAACAGAATATTGTATTATAAGAGAATTATCCAAGAAAAAAAACAGTATCTGCCTTTAAATTCAATGTGTGGATTACTTCCAATATTATGTAAAATTTGATAGATTTCAACTTAAGTTAAAAATGAATTTTAAGCCCTAGCTGGTGTAGCTCTGTGGACTGAGTGCTAGTCTGTGAACCAAAGGATCTCTGCTTTGATTCCCCATCAGGGCACATGCCTGGGTTGTGGGCTGGGTCCCCAGCTGCGGATGCGTGAGAGGCAACCACACGCTCTCTTTCTTCCTCCCTTCTCCTCTCTCTAAAGATAAAATAATAATATCGTTAAAATAAAAAAAATAATTTTTTGAATGTTTACGTCTTTGTGGAGACAATATTAAAAACAAAATCAAATCCTGTTACAGCAAATGTCATCTCATTAAAACTTGTCTAGCAAATACTAAATATCTATTTAAAAGAATGAGAAAGATCTTTATGAACTAATAAGGAACAATTACTAACATAAAAAAGGTTTTTTTTAATTTTTGATTTTTTACATCCATCCCCTTTTTCCTTCCCTCTGTCCCCTTCCCCATCCACCCACTCCCCCTCAAAGTCAATCCCACTTGTTGTCCATGTCCATGGTTCTTCCATGCTAGTTCCTTGACTAAACTGCTCCCCTTCTTTGCCTACTCCTCCCCCTTCCCCCCTGCCCACTGAAAGTCTTATGGCCTTCATCGTAAAATCTATTTTGTCTGAAATAAGTATTGCTACTCCAGCCTTTTTTTCATGTCCATTTGCTTGATATATATTTTTCCATCCCTTCACTTTCAATCTGTGTCGATCTTTTGTTCTGAGGCGGGTCTCTTGAAGACAGCATATATGTGGGTCATGTTTTCTTATCCATTCAGCTACTTTATGTCTTTTGATTGGTGTATTTAATCCATTTACATTTAAGGTTATTACTGATCAATAGTTATTTATTGCCATTTTCCGACTTTGTACTTGTGTTCCTCTCTGTCTCCCTCTGTTTCTTCATTTTTAAAAAGCAAAATAAATAAATAAAAAATAAATAAAAAGCAGACCCTTTGCATTTCTTGCAATGCTGGTTTGGTAGAGATGTATTCTTTTAGTGTTCTTTTGTCTGTGAAACTCCTTATTTCTCCTTTCATTTTGAATGAGAGCCTTGCTGGGTAGAGTATTCTTGGTTGCAGGCCTTTACAACCAAGTAATGTTTCCCATTACTTGGAATATTTTTTGCCATTCCCTTCTGACTTGCATCGTTTCTGCTGAATAATCATTTGATAACGTGATTGGAGCCCCCTTATATGTTATTTGCTGTTTCTCTCTTGATGCTTTTAGGATTCTCCCTTTGTCTTTGAAATTTGCCATTTTATTTATAATGTGTCCTGAAGTGGGTCTGTTTGGATTCATCTTCATTGGGACGCTCTGTGCTTCCTGAACTTAAGTAACATTTTCACTCATCACTTTAGGGAAATTTTTCTATCATTACTTTTTGAACAGGTTTTCCACTCCTTGTTTCTCTTCTCCTTCTGGTATCCCTATGATACGGATATTATTGCGTTTCATGTTGTCCTGCAGCTCTTTTAAAACCTTTTCATTTTTGTTCAGCCTTTTTTCATTCTCTTACACTGTCTTGGAATATTTTTCTATGTTGTCCTTCAGCTCACTGATCCTATCCTCTGCTTCCTCTAGCCTACTGTTGATTCCTTCTACTATATTCTTCAATTCAGAAATTGTATTCTTCATTTCCTTCTGGCTCTTATCCTTTTTAATGCTGGTGTAGCTCTCAGTAAGTTCCTTGTAGCTTCCCTGGAGTTCTTTGTAGTTCCCCTGGAGTTGTTTGTAGTTTTCTTTGAGCTGGCTGAGCTCATTGAGCGTCTCTATCATCATTATTTTGAATTCCATATCTGATAGTTTGTTTGCCTCTGTTTCATTTAATGATCTTTCTGGGGATTCCTCCTTTCCTTTTGGTGATGGACTGATTCTTTTTTCCCCCATTTTGGGTATCTGTTGTTGCTTATTTTTGTCTTAGATTAATCTGCTTTGATTCCTTGCCTTTGTGGAGCACCCTTGTGTATTAGGAGACTTGTGGAGTTCAGTGTTGCAGTCTCCTAGATTTCCTCAATTTGTTGCTCTTGGGGTGCCCTTTATGTCATTAACTTGCGCTGTCTGGTTGTTATTTTGAATTTGTTCTATGTGTTGTTCCTTTCCCTCCAGTTGGCTGATTGAGAGACACTCCTTCCATCCCACCTCATACACTGTTTTTGAGCTACTCCGCTCCAATTCACAGGACCTACTAATGTCTCATGCTCCCTACCCTATTCTCCAGCTGCTCTGGCACTCGAGAACTCTGTCAGTTCTGCCCTCCACTCTACTGCCATCTTCTTTAACCCCCCAAACATAAAATTTTTAAGTAAACAGAAGCAAGGTGCAGAATAGTATTATGGGATTTCCTTTTAAGGAAGGGACAGCTGCTCTGCCTATCTATCAATCAAACAATCTGCAAGTATCTAGCCCTCTACCTATATATCCATATATCTGTATGGTTTAATTTATGTATGCACAGGATCTCTTTAGAAAAGTAAACAAGAAAATGGTAGTTGGCTAACTGAGTAATGGGAACTAGAATGAGAGTTAGGGATTGGAGGGTGTCATTTTTATAGTACACTTTCTCTAAGCTTCCCCCCACACACACACACTATGTACATCATATACCAACCATTCAAAAAACATAAATAAGAAATGGTCAATTTATTGGGTCTATTCATTGTAATAAGATTTGACTAGTGAAGTAGCTAAACTGTCACCTAGGCAATCTCTGTTGAATGAATGAATAAATGATTGAAATGGTGCCCACCTTTTTGGTCAGGGTAGCATTTATATGTACCTTACCTCCTAAATTGATGGTACTAATAAAACAGCTAATCAAGAAATAAATGCAAAAAAGAAAGAATCAAATGAGAGACTTCATGGACCATAGAGGTGTCTAGGTTACCTGCAGTAGAGTGGGCAGGCAGGCAAACTGGCACAGGAAACACAAAGTCTGTTTCCAAGATGAGTTTCCATAACCAAAAAGCAGATCAGAGAAATGTTAAGTCAAAGATGAAGAGAAGATTGATGGCTTCAGCAAGGAAGAGATTCAGAGAGAGAAAGTTTTTTAACTAGTTATCTTTGACTGAAGCAGGTAAGATAAACATCTATTGCCAGATCTGTTTCCTAAGCTTTTTAGTTTTAATATTGTAATGTTTCAGGGCCCGGTGCCTCCGGCATTATCAAGCTCAAGAGAAAACAACAGTGGCTGGTGACCGTTAATTATTCACCTGTATCATAGTAAATACAGTATGAAAGGTAGTTTCAAAAAAACTAGGGAAGGTTCCTGATTTATATTTTGAAACAGCCATGTTTGGGTGTTTATTATTGTCTTTTGTTGTTGGAAGGAGGGAAGAAATTTCAGGCTGGGAAGAGATATGAAATTGTGGAGGGACGAAGGGAAAAGAGGAGAAATAAAAGAGAGAAGGAGGAGGAAAATGAAAACTGTACTATAATTTAGGCTTAAAAATAAAACACACACACACTTATTCACAGAGGTTCAGAAACCCTTAACCAAAAGAAAGTATTAATAAAATTAACATTACATCCATTTCATGGTGAATATTTAAACCAGGACAGAAAAATGTAAAAAGTGGCACCTATATCTTAGACACAGAAGTGCCCATTTAAGAATCTCTGTATGAAATAAATCTGAGAGACCAAGAATTTCTTCTTGGACCTGAAAGCAGGTTCAACTGCAGCTCTATGACAACCTATGTAGGTGGTCTTGAAAATTTTCCAAAAGACTTTGCTTGCCTGATCTGTCTGAAGTACAGCAGTGTGACTGGAAACACTCAACTGCCAGACTCTACTGAATAGAGACTGTCCTTTGGGTACAACATTCATGAAGAAAACAAATACTTAAAAACACTGTCTTTAGTCACTGCTTAACCCAGGCAGGAGCCAGACTACATTTGAAGACTTTTAAATTATTATAGCCCTGGCTGGTGGCTCAGTGAATAGGCGCCTGCCTGTGGACCCAAAGGTCGCTGGTTCGATTTCCAGCCAGAGCACATAATCAGGTTGCAAGCCAGGTCTCCAGCTGGAGACAGGTAAAAGGCATTTATGTTTCTTTCCCTCTCTGCTGCTCTTCCTTCCCCTCTCTCTGGAAATAATATATTAAAAATTTAAAAAAAAATTATTATAGAATTTGATGAGCTGACAAGGTTTCTTATTCTGTATTTATTACAAGTCTAAGGTTCAACAGTTTTAGCTAAAACATCTCTAATTAATCCTTTGGCCTACAGAAGGCAGACAGTGCTTTTCACAGAAGAGAATTAAAGTTTCCCAAGTTTTCAAATGAAACACTTGACACATCATTCAGCGTAAAGTCTAGTGCTTGGTTAGCTGAGTGACTTTAAATGCAACTTCCCAAATCCTACCTCTAGATTATGAATCACTAGTAATGGAAGCCCAGGAAATACACATTTCAGAAAACATACCAAGGGATTCCAATATAGGTGGCACATGGAGCAGAATTTGAAAATCTTCACTCTCCATTCTTAGAGCGGTCTCAACTACATACTATACTACCAAGGAAGAAAAACAGCAACAAAAAGCAATTTGTAGACTTCTAGACATCTATTGTTTTAATACAAAGAGTGCGCTCATGCTTGCTGTGCAGAAATGGATTATGGCTCCCATCTCTTGTACAAATGGGAATGTCCGTTGAATCATACATTGACCTCTTGAAAGCAGCATTTCCTGAACATGTTAAAAAAAACTAGGCCAGGCTTAGTTCAAATTTTCTCTTAACTACACACATGAGAATTCAAGAATGGATAGTACATGTGTTAGGAGAGGAGGACAAACAAACCAACAGTGCTCACAAAGCATTTAAAGAACTATTTCATCCCCCTTCATAAACAATTCAGCAGTTCAGAATTGCAGAATGTAGCCAGACAGAAGAGTAAATGTACACACTCTGGATTGCAGGGCAACAGACGGCAGACACTAGCAAGCAACCTCAAGTTGAAAGAATTGTTGTGTCTAGGCCAAGTTTAAATACCGTGTTAGAAGTGTTCAATAATTCCAACTGAGTGAGGAAAGGGAAGCAAGAAGCTAGAAGGAGGAAAAGGGGAAGGAGCACATCACTTTCGATGTTCCAGGCAGCAACTGCATTGCTGTCGTTTAAATCAGAGGGTAGCATAACAGCTATCTGATGGACAGAAGTCAAGGAAAACTGTGAGGGCATAAGGGAGATGAACCACCTAGCATGCAGGAGGCAAAAAAGTATTCCGTATTTTCTTCCTGGTACATTATGCAGCACACATTAAGGTTTTCAAATATTTAATCTTTTGTTTTTGCTGTATCACTAAGTAAATTGGAAGGATGGAGGCCCATTTGAGCCTACAAGATAAAAGGATTAAATCTGGGAAATAGGAACAGAAAGGCCTGTTCTATTCATTTACTTCAGTCTAAAACTCCTTGTAAGATATGTAAGAGAGAGAAAAAAAAAAACTTTCCAATTTTTTTCCAATACAAAAGCAATTATTACCACCTGTATAATAAATACTTTTCTACAACTGAACCCATAAACTAATTTCTTTCAAAATCATACTGGGCATGGCTTTAGAGTTTCAATTAAAAATAATAATAATAAATAGAAACATAAACAAATGTTTCCTACTGTTCAAGACTCAGCTATCCTTTTTTCCTGAGATGGTACTGAGTCCAAATTCCTGAAAAATAGGATTTTTTGCTTGGGGGAAAAATAAACACTTTTCTTGTTAAGGTAATTTTTGGAACAGCAATTCTATTTGAGTGAATAGAAATATATACCCTTGAAACACACAAGAGAAACCGATGACTTCTTACCTTGCTACCACTTTCAGGTTTAAGGTCATTCTGTTAAAAGAAGAAAACATATAGTATCATGAGACATTTCCAAATGAATGTTCACTAGGCACTTGTTTCTAACTGGACCATGAGCCTACATTCTGCCAAAGGTGAATTCCCCAAGGGACAGCAGGGTCTGCAGAAGGATTTTACTCCCCCACTCCATACCCAACTCTGATCATATCAAAGTCTCTTAGAATATGGCTTTAAAAGTTCATAGTTACCACATTTAGAAAGGAATTAAATAGAGATGTTATGAACTGCATTACAAAAATCAACTTATCAAACAAAAAAATCCATAATGAGTTTCCTTAGCTTTTCAGAGATACTACATATATCTTACTAGCACAGTAAGGCTAATTTTGGAGAAAATTTGGCCTGACAACTGGGTTGAATGAATTTCCATTGCTTTGTAGCTGTTCAGGAGCTCTCCCCTCCATAAGCATTCCTAGCCCAGCTGTTCTTACCGGGTGCACGTCGCCAATGTAGTACTGCTTTAGCATTTCTCTGGCATCAGAGGAGTGACCTACATCTTCAAAGCTTTCACTTGCATCTGCACCAGCTTGTTCCAGCAGAACCTCCTCTCCACCAGGATGCTACAAGAGAAAGATACTTAAAACAAAGGACTCTCTGGAAAGCAAACCAATAAAAGTTCCTTTCCCCTCCTCCCTTTTCTCTTCTCTTCCTTTAATGTGGGAGTAATGAATCCAATGGACATTGCCACCTGATGGGATTGAGCAGGAAGAACTGTGATACTGTGGACAAAAAATGTGCTATGTAAATATAATTGTGGGAAAACCTAGAACAATTGCAAATTGAAAGACTGTCTACAAAACAATTGACCTGTGATCCCTAAAAATATCAAGGTCATGAAAGCTAAGGGAAGACTAATGTAATGAACTATTCCAGACTAAAGGGTCTAGAGAGACAAAACAACTGGGAACAATGTGTGCTCCTGTGTCAATTCCTTTTGCCAATATTACTGAGAGAGCTACAGAAACCTGAATGGAGATTCTGGGCAAAGGATGCATGAAATCCTTTATTTTACTCTTGTAACTTTTCTATAAGTTTGGAATGGTTTCAAAAAGTGAGATAAATAGTACCAAAATAACTAGGAAGTAGATTCTATCTATAGATAGATAAAAGCTGTATCATCACCCTGGACAAATAGATATCTCTTTGTTTCCTCACTTGTAAAATGGAGATAATGAGTACCTATCTTAAGTATTACTGTACTACATAAGGGTATGAAATACTTCGTATTCAAGAACAGGTTAAGTTGATATAATATGCTATCATCTGTAATTTTATTTTTTAAAGGTTTAATTATTTATTATATCTAGAGAAAGGGGAAGGAACGGAAACAGAGAGGGAGAGAAACATCAACTTGTGGTTGCCTCTTGTTCACCCCCAACTGGGGACCGGGCATGTGCCCTAACTGGGAACTGAACCGATGACCCTTTGGTTTGCAGGCCAGCATCCAATCCACCGAGCCACACCAGCCACGGCTGATCTAGTGATTTTATTTATTTTTTATTATTATTTTTTTCATCTGTGATTTTAAAAAGCAGATACATGTACATGTGCATATGCATAAAATCTCCCTTGAAACACTGATGAGAACACAGTAGTTGAGAAACAGGTTGGTTCTCTGTAGTTTAAAATAAACTACATATTTTGAAGTCATTTTACCAAGTATTTCCTACACAAAAATAATTTTTTATAAGTTACACTGAGCACATTCTCTGACCTAATGTAAACCATCAATAAACATTTACTTAAACTGACAAATTTAGAATTTACATTATTTGACATGTCTAAAATTGTATTTTCCAACTACCAACTAATTAATGCTCTTAAGTAGTCCTTTTTTATGATGACCTTTTAAGCAGGACGAATATAACCATCCCTGTCTTAAAAATGTATCCAATATAAGCATAAATATAGTGTCACTTCCCAGTCATAGTCACTGGCTTCTGAGTTTTTTTGTTTTTTAATATTTTATTACTTCCAGAGAGAGAAAGAAAAACAGCAATGTATGGTTGCCTTTCACCTGCCTTCAGTTACAGACCTGACTGGAGACCTGGCTTACAGCTTGATTATGTGCCCTGGCTGGGGAATCAAACCAGTGACCTTTGGGTTCACAGGCTGGCTTCTGAGTTCCTGCGGGTAAGAATTACCTCTATTTGTCTCCCAAAAGGTCTCCAGCCAGTGGGTGGGTCTCCCATCCCAGTATCTGAGCATGCTGTTCTCAAGCAAGAGTCAGATAGCCACCACTCTTCTGCTGTTACACCTGGAACCTCTCAGCTGTGTTAAGCCATTAGTTTTAGAACTGTGTCCCAATTTGCTAAACTACGAAAGATATTTTTTTCTTTATGATATATCCAACAATTATGTTGCTTTTCAGAGTAAAAGAACAAAACATTTTGGTAGCATGAAATATTTCAGGGAATGGCTGGTTAAGTTTATGACTTCCTACATAGCTCTTTCTATGACAAAATACTTTATTTTCATCAATCTCTCACCACTTATAAACAAATAGTACAACAAAAATAAGTACAATCAACATTTTTAGTGTGTAAAATCCATTGTTTTCCTATTTCTTTCTGGTGATTGTAGAAATAAAAGGCAGAGAAAGATAAAAATTCAAGCTAATGTTGACACATAAAAACTTAGCAAAAAATTCAGTCTTTGAAAGAAATACTGTCAATTATAACTAATTATCATGTGTAATCCAGCCTGAGTTCTAACCACAGTAGACTCTTGTTTTCTTGGGAAGCAAACTCCCTGTAAAATTTATGTAGCTGGTATTTTTATAGCTTCCTCTATAAAGCAGTAAGTTTCAGTAATGAAAATTTAGAAACTATGCATAAGCAAGACAAATATCCCCATATTGTTCATTTTGAGCCTACTGAATGTCATAAAGAACAAATGTGTCAAAACCTCATCCAATTAACTCTTTTTTCAGAGTGGCTACTCAGGGCCAGGGGGGACTCTGCAAATCTAAATTTCTTAATGCTGCTGTCCAGGGGAAAGCTGAGATGCTGTTGGATTCTCAAATGCCTTCGGGATGACCAAAGATGGGTCAAAACAATGAGAGGTTCTTGATCTGGAGTTCAGAATATATCAAGCGCACTGGAAAAAAAAAAAAAAGGTTCTATACTATATATGGTCACACAATTGAAGACCCAGTTATTATTCTGGATATCAGTTCATGTATCTCTTTAAGGGAGAAAGGGTAATTGCTGGCAGATACATAGTTAAAGGTTGCCCAAGAATAACTCTGTCTGGATTAAATGTTCCAGGCAAGTGGAAGAGTGCCATTTCTGTAGCAAGAGTTAGATGTAATTTGCATGTTGAGAACTGCAATAAAAAACAAATGACTCTAGACTCTACAAATTGAACCATCCTGTTTTCTCTTTAAAAGACAAATCATCCTGGCTGGTGGCACAGTGGCTAAGGTGCCAGCCTGAGGACCCAAGGGTCACTGGTTCTATTCCCCAGCCAGGGCACGTGATCAGGTTGCAGGCCAGGTCTCCAGCCATGTGCATAACTGGAGGCAGGTGAAGGGTAGCCATACATTGGTGTCTCTCTCCTTCTCTGCCTCTCTCTTCCCCACTCTCTAAAATTAATAAATAAAATCTTAAAAAAAAAAGACAAATCAAATGTGAAAAGTAAAATGAAAATCAGGATAAAATCTGTGGATTATAAAAAATAATAAAAAAAAAAAGATCTGTGGATTGTATCAGTATAAATATCAATATCAATATCCTGGTTGTGATGTTCTACTAATTTTGCAAAATGTTACCACTGGCAGAATATGGATAAAAGTTACACGGGATCTCTCTATTATTTCTTACAACTGCATGTGAATCTTAGAACCCAAAAGTCGCTGGTTCAATTCCCCAGTCAGGGCACATAACCAGGTTGCAAGCCAGGTCTCCAGCCAGGTCCATGGCTGGAGGCAGGTAAAAGGCAACCATACATTGACGTTTCTCTCCTTCTCTCCCTTCCTCTCTCAGGAAATAATAAATAAAATCTTAAAAAGAAAATAAAGTTAAAACAGTAAAATTTATGTTACCACAAAACATTTAAATAAACATATTGTGCTAAGTGAAAAAAGCAGACACAAAAGGACAAATATTGTATAATTCTACTTAAATGAGATACCTAGAATAGGCAAACTCATAAAGACCAGGGGAGAGCAATGAAGGGGGAATTATTACTTAGTTTTCCTTTTGGGATCATGAAGAAGTTTCAAAATTAGATAGCGGTTTTGGTTACACAAGATTGTGAATGTAATTAATGCCACTGAATTGCATAGTTCATTTTAACAATACTTTAAAATAGCAAATTTTACGTTACATGTATTTTTTTTAAAGATTTTATTTAATTATTTTTTAGAAAGAGGGGAAGAGAGAGAGGCAGAGAGGGAGAGAGACATCAATGTATGGTTGCTTTTCACCTGCCTCCAGCCACACACCTGGACTGGAGACCTGGCTTGCAATCTGGTTATGTGCCCTGGCTGGGGACTCGAACCTACGACCGTTGGGTTCGCAGGCTGGCGCCTTAACCACTGTGCTACCAGCCAGGGCATGTTACATATGTATTTTACCACAATAATAAAATAAAGCTAGGTTTACATACCTATAATTAATGTAAGCCAAAAATTTTCTTTTTTCTGACTTATAGCAAAGCAAAACAAGTAAGACCAAAGTAATCTGGGGGTTATCTTTAGTAATCTAGATTGGTTGCCTATACTACTCAAATCTACTGGACAATCATAAATTACTTCTTATTTTTCTTAAATAAGCCTAATACCAGCAGCACATATTTTCCATTTTTCTCTATGATCTGCTTTGCTTTTAATGAATATGATTCATTCTGAATTTGCAAAAAGGATTCTTTTGACCTGAATAGCATTTGTGTTTTAAGACTAAAGAACTCTGCCTTATAATATAAACAATTATACAATATCGCAAATGTTCCAAAAATGTTTCAAAAATGTTAAAAAATGTTCCAAATTGCCCTGGCTGGGTGTGGCTCAGTGGATTGAGCGCCAGTCTGCTAACCCTAGGATCGCTGGTTCGATCCCAGTCAGGGCACATAACCAGGCTGCAAGTCAGGTCCCCAGCTAAAAGCAGGTGAAAGACAACCATACATTGCTGTTTCCCTCCCTTTCCCTCTCTCTAAAAATAATGAATAAAAACTTAAAAAAAGAAAAAAGTTCAGTGCTCGCTTCGGCAGCACATATACTAAAATTGGAACGATACAGAGAAGATTAGCATGGCCCCTGCGCAGGGATGACACGCAAATTCGTGAAGCGCTCCATATTTTTGAAAGAATGCTCAACATCACTAGTCATCAGAGAGATGCAAATTAACACCACAGTAAGATACCACCTCACACCTGTCAGAATGGCAATCATCAGCAAATCAACAAACAACAAGTGTTGGCGAGGATGCGGGGCAAAGGGAACCCTTATACACTGTTGGTGGGAATGTAGGCTGGTGCAGCCACTGTGGAAAACAGTATGGGGTTTCCTTAAAAAACTAAAAATGGAACTGCCTTTTGATCCAGCAATTCCACT
>PVIW01008287.1:7231-62908 GCA_004026585.1 Noctilio leporinus
CCTGCGAACCCAAAAGTCGCAGGTTCGATTCCCCAGCCAGGGCACATAACCAGGTTGCAAACCAGGTCTCCAGTCAGGTCTGTGGCTGGAGGCAGGTGAAACACAACCATACATTGATGTCTCTCTCCCTCTCTGCCTCTCTCCCTTCCCCTCTTTCTAAAAATAATGAAATAAAATCTTTAAAAAAAAAAAAAAAAAAGTCCATCAGGTATTGTTGCATATACATCATATCTGCAGCAGAAAATGGATATTTTTTTACTTTGAAGTAAGTTATTTTTTATATTTCAATTACAGTTTACTTTCAATATGATTTTTGTATTTAATTTGGCAAATATCTATAAAGTGCCACCTTTGGCAGAGGCTACTGTTTCCCTGTTTCCAGGGAAGAAATGACACAATGTAATCATTACATCATTAGTTCTCCTGTGACATGTGTAACTTGCCTGGAGAACATGCCAGCGGATGACTCCCTGGGCTCCTGTTACCCACCGGCACATGTGTCTGTGACCGCCTTTGTCTCACCACCAGGGAGGGGCACTGTCACATCTCGGTGCGAGTGTGATCTTCGCAGCTTGAGACTGCTTTGTGTCCAATCTTCTGCTTCCTGGGACCTGAAGCGGGTCCCTTCAGAAATAACACTTGTTTTTCTTTAAGTCAGGTGAAATATGTTTCTGAGGGTAATTTCCCAGGTGGTGATTTTCAGTACAGTGTGTAACTAGCTGGTATTTTGGAGTTATGGAAATGGGGTGCATCCCACCTAGTCTATCAGGAGCCCCTTCCATGCCTGGCTCCCTGCAGGTCGGCAGATGCCTGAGAGGAAAGGACGTTGATAGCCCAAGTGACAATCTGGCTTCTCAACATAAGGTGCCGTTAGCCTTTCCCCACACCCTCCCCACACTCCTGCTCTGATACTATTGAGAGGCCTTGAGGAACAAGGAGCTCCTGCTCATCAAGAGAGTTGAGAAACCTGGCCGGTAGATAAAAGCAAATGGACACTGATGGAACTTTTTATATGTTGGTGCCATACACACACACACACACACACACACACACACACAGGGTCATTACTTGGGCTTCTCAGGAGAGACCTTCAAACCCTGCTGTTTACATTTTTTAACCAGTCTTTAATTACATTTAGTTTCCATTGCTGCTCTACAGAATTATACTCCAAAATATGCAATTGAGCTTTTGCAAGGGTGGAGGTGTTCGTGGGGCTATTTTCCGTTTGCAACATTGATTGCCACATTTTATTTAGCCTCTCCCCTTCCTCCTCCATTAGGAAGGAAGAACTATTAATGTGAAAAGACTCGGGAGGTGTGCACTGCATAGAAGGACTCCGCAGCATCTCAACTTGCAGAGTTCTGTTGTGTTGCAGAATAATAATTCTTCCCGCTACCCAGGCTAATTCAAACAGTGAATGGGTGAAACTTTGGACCAGCCTCCAATGGCCTATCAGGTCCATTGCCTATATCATCTCCTTCTCATTACAGAGGTGATGCCCCATCGCTGAAAGTCTGTGCATCATCTTTAATAACACTCCAGTGAGTCTTAATTATATTTGTTCTTCTTATTTGAATCTTCTACAATCTTAACAGAGACACATAGAAGTCCTGAACACAGACTTAGAACACGTAAAGGTAACTCCCACAACCCAAAAATGTTTTCTTTCATGCTGGTCAAATAAACCAAAGCCAACTTTTACAGAGTTGAGATGGCAGCAAACATGGAACTTTCAATTAGAGAAAGAGTCATCTGACCTCTGGCTGAATGCATGGATGTTGTCTATGCCGAGTGCCTCCATCATGGCTGGGAATATCTGCATCATCCTAATGCTCAGTACAGGAAATCAAGGACCACTTGAGTGGGTAATTTCTCAAAAACAGTTTTATATCCTCAGAAAGCACCTACCTATTCCCTATCTGAATTTTACTTGCCTGTCTTTTCACATACTCAGCAATTATTGGGGCCCAGTTTCTCCAATGTGTCCAAACCTGAAATCAACTTTGATATATTTTATTATGATTTCATTTTGTAAATGCTCACCTTTTTATGCCTTTTTCCCCATAGGTAAGCCTGGGGCAAGTCTCTCGGTCTACCAATTCTCATTGTGCAATCCCTACAGCCCATCCTAGAGGAACCAACCCAGAAATGAGAGTTAAAAGACCTCAATGCTAGCCCCAATTTACATTCTGAGTGTCTATGAATTTGAGCAATCCATGTAATCATTTTATTATTTCCATTTTCTAACACTGAAAGGAAAATCCAAATACTTTGCACATACACCTTTAGGGAAATTGAAATAAGAGTGATTAACAATTTTTCCTTTTGGAAATGTAATAATCTCCTACAGGTTCATAAATATTAATCTCTATTAATATTTCTTCTATTAATAATCTTCACAGATCTGGGCTTGTCCCTTAACATCTCACCCACATTTCATGTAGAACTCATCCATAGAATCTCCAATTTCTAAATACTAAATCATCCTATTCCTTATCTCACTTCATTTCACTGTTTCTCTTGCTCTCTGTCAGCATTCAAGTTTGGACTTAGATCAAAAATCTACCTAAGCCTGTCATTTCAGGAAAGCAGAATAACTTGACTACTTTGCCATACTATTTAGAGTGAGAAGATTTCAACATCCATGCTTCATATCTCTGATCCCAACTCCGCAGAAAATCAGATACACCCACCCTCCGTTGCTACCTCTCCTAGAGCTCTCAAATACTGACTTGTGGCAGAAAAAACAAAAAATAAAAAAACAAAACAGAGACATACACTTCAGTCTGGGTTTGAATTGGTTTCCAAGGAGTGCTGCTTTCCAACAAAGTGACAGATCACAGAGATGAGACGCAGTCTCCTAGGCCCCTTGCCTCCTGGGCTAAGAATTCACTGGTTGGACCAGCTGAAGTGCTAAGGGACACATGGGGGCAAGTTCACAGTTGGCTCAAACACAACCCTAATGAGGTGTAGCTGTGGCTGAATTAGCAATGTGGGCTTACGGATCCCCCCAGGAACTCTATGCATCAGAGTGTTCATTTCTACCACTCCCAATTCTCTTATGTTCTTTTCCCTTGGTAAACGATTCTCCATCTTCCTCAGGCTACAATCCACTGAAGCCTAAGGTCATTCTAGAAAAAAAAAAAAAATCACAGAAGCCCTTTTTCTGAGGTTTTATGATGTCCTCCTCTAGTCCAAACTTGCTGCTTAGCCCTCATGTCCTCATTCTAGTGGGCAGTGACTAGGCCTGTTTCCAAATCTGGTGAAACACCAATTATGCTCTTCAACTCCAGGGCGCCCTTACCTCTGTCTGGAGTCAGGAGTTGTTTTCATCCTGTGAAATATGTGCAAAGGGTTGCTGTGAGCACTGCCAGTGCTGATGGACATCTCAATACCTTTCTCATACTACTGAGAAATGAATGGAAGAGTTAAGACTCCAAACAACATCTACAAAAATAGAATCTTATGGTCCCCAAAAGAAAAAAGAGAAGGGTAAAGGCTATCTGAAATTCTCAATACACAGAATTAGCTTCCCTTACCTCTTCAAATTTTTATATTTATAAAAAGTTTCACTATAAATTTGACAGAACACAGTCACATCACCATTCTCTGATGTATTCTTTCAGCAGCATATCCTCTATAAGTGAACCTTTTATCCAAGTCAAATCCTCAGTAATTTTCAGCATCACCATTTCTATATCCTCTTATTTACACAATTGTCCATAACCATCTAAATATTCACTCATCCATTAGGTTATCTGCTCATCAACCCATTTATATATTCCTATATCCACATGCCAATTCATCTTTTACTTAATACTTATTAATTATCTACCCAATCTTCTATACTTACCCAATGTATTATCCTTCTGCTTATTGACTAATTTATTCTACTATAGTACTGTAGCCTCTGGTATTACAGCATCTAGTGACTCTGACAAAGTTTCTGTGATATTCCAGAACATAGCAGGGAAAGTATAGATGCATCTTAACCATCACCTTAATTTCTGGACTCACACAGAATTCATGGAACTCGTTTTATATTTTCTCTGAGGAAAGTGGAAAAAAGTCACAATCACAGCTATGAGGGCTTTAGTCACAGGACTCAATAGTTCACATCACTGCTGCTTTTCTGTGCTCATCTGCACACAGCAGGGGTAGACACCCAGACCCCAAGCCTCTAACGAGAATCCACAGCACTCTCCGTCACTCCTGCTCGAGAATCCACAGCACTCTCCGTCACTCCTGCTCAAAACCCTGGGAAATCTCCCCTCAAGCTCTACTTCTATTGTTCAACAAGTCACACCAACTCTTACTCTGAAACATGTCACACGGATCCTTCTTTTCCACTGTTAACACTGCTGATTTCTTTAAGATTTTATTTATTATTAATTTTAGAGAAAGGGGAAGGGAGAGAGGCAGAGAGGGAGAGAAACATCAGTTTATGGTCGCCTTTCACCTGCCTCCAGCTACAGACCTGGCTGGAGACCTGCCTTGCAACCTGGTTATGTGCCCTGGCTGGGAATGGAACCAGCGACCTTTGGGTTCGCAGGCCCACACCTGTGCTACCAGCCAGGGCTGATTTCTATTACTTTAGCATTTTGTTCCTAAGTACCTTTCAAATAACGATAGGCTTCATCCTACCCAGACTTGCTGAAAGGAACCATGCAGATAGGGTCCTACAAACAAACTGTGGTCTTATGAGACTTTCAGGTGTCGTTAATAGAATAAAACACTTTTCAGGTGTTTCAGATAGATAAAATTTGAAAACTAGGAAAACAATTCTCATTCTGTAGAACACTGTTGAGTTCATCTCGCATTACAACACTTTGTTGTACCATTGCCCACTTCACAGAGATTTGCTCTAAAGCACGGGTGGCAAACACAAGGCCCACAGGCCAAATCCAACCCTCCATCTTGTTTTAACCGGCACCTTCTTTCTACCCGGCTCACTTAACTGTTAGGAGTAGTTACATTTATCCAGTCCTAAAATTACATTCGGCCCTTTGAGGGCAACCATGAGGCTGATGTGGTGAAAAGGAGTTTGATGCCCCTACAAAGGAAGTCCAATGACTTCAATGCCAAACCTCAACTAACTCAGAGTGAAGAGTTTCAAAGTCAACCACAGTCTTAAGTGTTTCCCTGCTACTTCCCCCTGTGAGCCCCACCCACCCTATAATTCCTGCTGCTCCCCAAACTGAAAATGCTCTCTCTTCTGCCCAGGAAGGTTACCCCATTGGTGTCTACCTAGGAATTCAATAGTTCCTTCAAAAAGCATTCATGACGGACACACTAATACACACTATCAATGTGTAGGCTTGTGTTTGCAAGAACATGAATATCAAAAATGATTTGCTCCAAACCCTCTGTGTATAATTTGGGTACACTGCTTCAGATAAATGGTTTGTTTGACTTAAAATTCAATTGCTTAAAAAACATTATTTGCCACTGTTGTATTTTACTTGCCTATAAATTCACATCCACCATTTACGATCTGTCTGTTAAAACAGACCTTTAAAGGTCATTGAAAATACACTCTCATACAGGGTGTTTACAGTGGGGAGGCTGTGGAGTGGGCAAAGACATCTATACTTCCCGATCAATTTTGCTATGTAAATCCAGAACGCTTCTAAAAAATAGTCTACTTAAAAGGAAAACAATAAGTAACTGAGTCTGTTCTAGCTTCCGCGTAGGTGATAGAGAGCTGGAAAGAGCACAGTTGCATCCCAAGACAAAATAAGGTTAAATAATCCACCAAATCATACTTATTCTCGAAATCCTCAGTAGGGTGAGTCTGAGGGGCAACCAAATCGTGAAATCTCGGGGAAGGTAGATTCAGAGAGAGACAGGATGGGAGCTCTTACTTACGTGGGCCCGAGCATGGGAGGAAAATCGGGCAACGTAACCAGTCAGTGGGAACGGCTTTAGCGTCTGGCTGCAGTACCAGTGTGGGGCACTCTACATAGCGAATGTCTGAGAGCTACAGCAGAAGGGAAAGTCCCCATCAACTCTCAGGATTTCCTGAGAGACTTGGCTCGGTCCTCAGAAGACGGCCTGCGGAAGGGGAACGCCACGGGCACAGTGGCAGCAGCCACCGCGTCCGCAGCGAGCAGCAGGCACGCTCCCCCCGCCAAGCCGGCTCCCTTATGGAACAAAAGCCTGAAGCCATGGGGGAAGGACAGTACACGCTATTTCCCTCAGAGACGGATGAGGACTCAGTGCTGAGAGGAGAGGACGGAAATAAAATCAACAACAACTAGAATACATTCCACTGGGTGGGAAGCCACTTTGTTCAGACCATGAGCCATCTCCTCACACTGTGCTAGGCCATGATCACAAAGCCCCAACCCTGGCTGGGACACGGGGAGAAGGGGTCTGCCTAGGGCTGAGGCAGAAGCAGGACAACAGAGAATAAGCCCTCACCTTCCCTGGAGCAGGAACTGAGGAGCAAGGCTCAGCAGTGAGCCATGGGGGAGAGGCAGCGAGTGGGAGTCTCCCACACGCAGTCCCGCAGGGAAAACTGGAAACTGAGGAGGAACTGCCATGCTGGGAAACTGTCCCCCCACGGCACCCCCCCCCCCCTGCCCCCGCCCAGCACCCGGGATCGGCCGGTGCACTGAAAACAACCACAGCCTGACAACTGGCTCGAACCCAGCTCCAGGCTAGGCGGCATCATTCCCACAGAAGACATGTGCCTGCTACAAAGCATCTTACAGTTCATCTCACAGTCTATTATCCTATGTGCAAAATATTCTGGGTTTAATCCAGATTAGATTTCAGAGACAAGAAAAGTTGCTGTGTCACTGAACAAAGAAATGAACAGAACCAGAATCAGATATACCTGTGTACAGGAACTATCACACAGGGTTTAAAATAACTTTCATAAATAAGTTAAAGGAAAAGATGGGCAGCATTGTAACTGAGGAACTTCAATAACAGAAATGCTTAGGCATGAAGAACACTGTAAGAGAAATAAAGGTCACTTATGAGTAGGCTTAAAAGAGCCAAAACACACAAAACAATCTGTGAGGATAATGGTAAGTCAATAAAAATTAGGTAAACTAAAGCACATAGAGGGAAAAAAGAACAATATGGTAAAAAGAGAAGAGGACCTCCCAGAACCAGGGGACAATATTAAACCATCTAACATACATGAAATTGAAAAACCACAGGAAGAAAACGGAGACAAAGGGAGTTCAAGAAGTATTTGAAGAGATAGTGGCTGAAAAAATAGTGAAAGAAATGAAAGAAAAAAACTAAATAAATCAGGCCAAGCAAAAAACTAGACGCATCATATTCTGTCTAAAAGCCACAGATGGAGACAGGTAAAAGGCAACCATACATTTATGTTCGTCTCCCTCTCTGCCTCTCTCCTTTCCCCTCTCTCTGGAAATAATAAATGAAATCTTTTCAACAAAAATTAATAAATAAAATGAAAGCCGCGAAGAAACAGCCTTGAAGGCGGCCTGAGATAAGAACATTCCACAAACAGAAAGACAAAGATCTAAAGCACAGCCGGAATTCTCAGAATTCCTCTCAGAAACCATACAAGCAGATGACAATGGGGCAGCGTCATTAACCTGTCCACACAAATGTCTGTATGTACAGAAAGTACCTTTTGAGAATGCAAGAGAAATCAAGACATTTTCAGACAAACAAAAACTGAGCGAACACATTTCCAGCAGATCACGAGAAATGTGAATAAAAGTCCTTCAGAGCTTGTTGGAAATTGAATTCTCTTAAGAGGCAGGAAATGTAAAAAAATGAGAAAGGGAGGAAGCTGCTGAAGACTAGTAGGGTCATGTGGAAAAATAAAGGGGCCAATTTGAACAGGGTCTATGGTAGGCTAAACAATGACCCCCCAAAACATGTCTTCGTCTGGGTCCCAGAACCTGGGAATATGCTGCTCTATACGGTGAAAGGAACTTGCAGACGTATTTGACTTCAGGATTTTCAAAAAGAGAGACTGTCCTGGAGAATCTTAGTGGCCCCAATGGACAAGAGCAGGGCAAGAAGACAGCATCAGAAGGAAGCGATGTGGAAAGGGTAGTGGGGAGTCAGATTCAGAGAGAGACTTCCTGTGCTTCTAATCTTGAAGTGGCAGGAGGGGCAGAAAGCAGAGGACACTTGGTGAAGACAAACCGATGGACCAATGACCAGTGGGGAAAAGGTGCAAACATTTTAGCCATAAAAGAAAAGGAGGCCACAGCAGGAACCCGTATTTCCTCCCTTGAAGGGTCACGTGTGCATTTTCGTATTCTTCACGCGTTTTCCTCTTTCAGCCCTTTCCCTACATTTAATACAGGGTGTGTTCATGATGGGAAGTTTCATGGTGACCTCCGCACGTTACAGAATCATGACATTTTAGAGGAGACATGGGGTCCACCGAAGAATTCCATGCTGGGAGAAGGCGAAGTGTTCTTCGGAAATCTCTTTTAAATCACACCACTTGACCCGACTTCTCTTTCCCCGCTGCCACCTCTTTAGTTCTGGTTCTTTAATGTCCCACGAGGAACCGTGGAGCAGCCTCCTGGCTGATCTCACTGGCTCCAGTTTTTCTTCCTCTGGCTCATGTGCCAGGGTGACAATTCAAAACTGTGAGTTTTGTCATGCCACGCTCTGGCTTAAAAATCTTTACTGGCTCCCCGTGCTCTAGAAAGTAAGTGATTCTTTGGCATGCGGTGCACAGTAGGATCTGACCTTTCTTTAGCTGCTGCTCCACCCCACCACCCCTCCGCCTCCGCCCCACAAGAGCAACTGCGCTTTATTGAGCTCACACCTTCTGGCCCAGCTCCACCTCTCCCAGGTCGGCCTTTGCTCTGTTGGTTGCTATCCGAGCCACTCGTTCCTATTTTTCTAGTCTCTACCTGGATCTCTTCTGGTCCTTTCACACAGGGAGATGTCCGCGATCACCCCCGAAGGCTTCCCCTCTCTGTGACACAACACTGCCTTTTAACTGCTTCACCATCTCTCATCCCACCGGCAGTCCGTCCTGTCACTGTGGAAACGGGGCCACATTCGCTTTTGTGTCTCAAGAACCATCCACTGTTACAGGCGCATGGGAGACTCTCTCATACCATTTCCCCAATTAACGCCAAGAGAAATATAGCTAAAGAAGTCGCCAGCGTTCCCTCACTGTCTTCTTTGGGATGCTTGCCGATGTGGCAAACTTGAGGAACGAATTATTTTAAGGTAAAATGAAAACAGCAAGTGGGCTCCAAATTAAGTGAGCCTTCAACGGCGCGTGCTCGCTGCGTCTGTGACAACGTGTTCCCGGGTGGGAGAGCGGAGCACCGCCCGGCTGAAGGAACAGACCATGGAAGAAAGGACTTTGAGACTTCTTCAGGCGGGGAGCAGATGAGCTGTCACAGTCCTGCTCCTTCCTTTTCCCTTGGACAGTTAACCCCCGACACACACACACACCCCACTTTCACCTTATTTAACCAGGGCTTTTTCTCAAAGGAGCAGTTACTGTCCGGCCACTGCAGCTCCGAGATTCACAAAGCTGGGTGCAGAGGGGGATGGGAGAGGGTCCCCTGTGCAGAGGAGAGGGGAACATCTGCACAGATGACTGAGCCGTCCTGACCCCCAACCCCTGTGACAGTTGTCTTCTCTTTCATTGCCATCGACTGAGGAGTGTGGCCTTTCCTAGATAACTATTTATTGCATAGTTATGCATGAGTTCATCTGCTACCAGCTTGTTTTGTTTCTGAAATCTAGCAAAAGGAGTTAATAGATATTTCAGAGTTGGAAAGCTGTACTAGTTAAATTGCACCCTTATACATGCAGTGAAATTCCTCTCAAACTGAATACTCACGCAGTGCCTGAAACACCATTTCTCTGGCCAGTAGTAGCCTCGGGTGCTCACAAGCTTTACTTAAGTTCCTGTCAGTGCAAAGCTAGGCCTTCCTTGGACGCTTCTCCAGGTAGACTCCAGCACGCAAACAAACACACTGCGTCCCCATGATATAGGTAGGTCCAGTAGCATTTAATCAGCCTGGATAGCAATGCCCTCCTCAGAACAGTGACTCATACAATCACTGGATGTGGTTACACAGACCACACATTTTTTTTTAATGAGTTTAAAATGTGAAGGGTTTTGTGGAAACACAATAACCTCAGACAAAACATGGATGAATAAGAACGGGTCCAAATTAAGACCCATCAATAATAGGTCCATGATTACAATGTGACAAATCAAAACAGTAAATTTTTAAAAATTACTCTCAGGCCACATGAATGGAGTTTAGTGAGGGAAGTTCCATTATAGCAGCACTTAACTTGATTAAACATGCTCCTAGGATATAAAAATACTGCACATCTCCCCAGCCCAACCACTCAGCCTCCTACCCACATCACCAGTACACCTCCTATCATCTCCTTCCTGGTTGCCAGGGCGATGCAGCTGACACCTGTCATATTCAAGTTAAGTGGGAGAACACACAAAGCTCCTCTCTCTAAATGAAGCTCAGGATTCATCAAGTTGCCAATTTTGACATTAATCCAGATAATTGCCCTAAGAGTTTCTGCCAGGCCCCCTTCACCTCCTTATCCCTTAGACTATAAATCATGGGGTTCAGCATGGGCGTCAAAATGGCATAAAAGAGAGAGATCAACTTCTCCCGAAGGGCAGAGGGGCTGGAGCGGGGCTGGATGTAGGTGGAAATGGCCATGCCGTAGCACCACCGTGCTACCACCGTGAGGTGAGAGGCACAGGTGTGGAAGGTCTTCCTTCTTCCCTCCATGGACCTGATTTTTAGGATGGTGGAGATGATCCTGATGTAGGACAAGAGACCTGAGTGTCCCAGTCCCTGGATAGGCCTAGGAGAATAAACTCTCTCACCCACGTCTGGTTGTCTGTTCCCATCAAAATGTGTGAGGATTATGAATCTGCAGAGAGAGTTGGAAATCACAGAAGTTTTAAATGAAAGAACCATAAGAATAACTTTTTAAAAGAATGGATATTGCATATGACCTGCTAGACATAAATGTTGCAGATCATGTGTGGGTCACAATGACAGGCCCCGTTCCAGTGTGCATATATCTACTCTGCATAAGAGGGAGGGGCTGCCCTTCCCAGGAACATGACCTGTTCTAAGCTAGCCAGTTAAACCCAGGGGATAACGCAGCGCAATTTGTGGAACCTTCGTATCTAAGCTCAATTTCCAGGGCAGGAGATGATGGTAGTTGACAATGGAAGGTAAAGTGATAAAAAATGAAGAAAACTATTATTCAAAGTTCAAGAACTACCCTACACATTTGCGCTATACCAATTTACAAAAGAAAGAAAAAAAAAAAAAAAAAGATGTGGAAGAGGCAGAAGTACACGTACTGTAAACAAGGCTGTTGCCTCCTGGAAAGGTCATATGACCACCAGGGCTCCAGTGTCTTCGGTACAAAATCCATGAAGCCAAGATGCTGGCAAGCCCTCCAGGCTTCATTCCGTGTGCAGGCATGTGTCATGCTTGTGTTGTGTGTGGGTGTGTTGGGGGCTGGGAGGAGACAGGGCCAGAGCGGACGGCAGACCCCCTCAGCCCTGCCAGTACACCTGGGCCACAGGCCTCAGCCCCAGTTCCCCAACCACAGGGGGCCAGCCAGCTCAGCCCAGTCTCTGCTCCCCCAGCTGCCTCCTCCACCTGAGGCCCCTGGGCCTCCTGCCCTGACCCACCGCTTTCTCCTGGCTCAGGGGCTCTGGAACTAGGTGGGGGTGAGGCCTGCAGAGGAAAGAGGGGAGAGGGGAGACCACACTTCCCTGGAAAAGTACTACTGACAGCCTCTGGGAGAGTAGCGTGTCTTTTCTCACTGACTGCCTCATGAATTTCAACAACTCTGAAAAGCCCCTGACTTTTAACTGACTGTAAGAGGGCAGCACAAGAGCTCTATTGGCTAGGTGTTCCACCCACTACACTTTCTTCAGTAAATGGGACTTAGAATTGAGGGAGGCCCATTGGACCCAGGGCAGAAAGGTAAAAAAACAGGCCAGACTCACTCAAAAATGCGTGAGAGAGGAGAAGCAAAGAAGGAGACCTGACCACAGAAGCAGAGGTTCTCGTGATGAGCCTGCTGCCTTTGATGACTCATAAGATTGCCTGGCTGAGCACACCATGCCCCCAGCCAAAGGAACCTGAAAAGGAGAGGAGATGGATTCTCCCTCCCCTAGAAATTCAGAATGGATGTATCCCTGCCTACCCCTTGATATTAGCCCAGGAGATGCTGGCTGGACTTCCAACCTATAGAGCTACACGATAATAAAGATAATAAATGTGTTGTTTCAAGCCACTAGGTTTGGGGTCATTTGTTTTGACCACAGCCATAGGAAGTGCATGGTCTCCCCAGCAGGTCAGTAGAGGAGTCCCTGTGGCTTTAAACACCATACCTTCCCTCTTCCTTACGTTCAGTATCTGTCACCTACTTATTGGTTAGCAGAAAATTTAATCCCTGTTTTATTTAATCCATAAAACAATGTGTGTGTATTTTTAAAAACAATTCAGAAGCCCTGGCTGGTGGCACAGTGGCTAAGGTGCCAGCCTGTGAACCCAAAGGTGGCTGGTTCGATTCCCAGCCAGAGCACATAACCAGGTTGCAAGCCAGGTCTCCAGCCAGGTCCATAGCTGGAGGCAGGTGAAAGGCAACCATACATTGATGTCTCTCTCCCTCTCTGCATCTCTCCCTTCCCCTCTGTCTAAAAAATAATAAATAAAATATTTTCTAAAAAATAAAATAAAAACAATTCAGTAGTTATGAGGATGGGTATCAATAGCCAATTCTTCACTCCAAGCCCTGCCCTAAGATAAGCAATGCACAATCTCCTTTTCTCCTTTTTATAAGAATGTAATCATACGCTCCATTTAATGATTCTCTTAATTAAATATATACCTAGGGCCCACAGATTTTTAACTCGTCCTTGGCAATATGTGTGCTTATCTTATATAAAAATAGAGTATTTAGCAACTTCTCAGTTATTCATAAATAGCCTCACGGATTTAGTTTTCAGCCAAGTGACCTGCTGCAATCTCGGGGATGGGGGTGGGGAAGGGGAGTGGGCGCCAGGGGCTGCAGCCTGGACCTGGGGCCGCATCTTCACGCCGAAATGGGCGCAAAGCCGGCCCTAGGCCTTCGGAAGGTAGAAGGCCCGGCTCCGCCCCCGCCAGCGCGGTGGCCAATCAGCTCGCAGAACCTCGCCCACCTCGCCTGCCTTTTTCCCCAGCGCTTTTCCACCGCCCGGGGCCCGAGCGCTGCCCAGCCTCTCTTCTCTGCTGAGAAGCGCTTTCCCCTCGGGAACCTCCGCCGCCCCTCCTGCCGGTCCCGAGTCCCCGAGCCCGCTGCAGGGATCGACAGGGCCAGCGGTGAGTGGGGGTGGGGGTGGGGGTGTCAGCGGTCATTGCGGGGCGGGAGAGGCCCGGCGGTGGCCCGGGCCGGGGAGGCGACGCTACGGTGAGCGCCCGGGGGGCTGGCTGTGCGTCCGTGGGGCCAGGCGGGGTGGGGACCTCAAGTGGGGCTCCGCGTGTCTCGGACGGGAGGGTGGCGGACTGGTCCACGCAGGATCCCCTGCCGTTTCCCTCTGGGGCCGGGTGCCTCCCTGTAAACTCGCCTGCTTTCTAGCACATCGTTATTCACGCTTGCACGTCAGACGAAGACCCCCTGTTTTCTTATTTTATTTTAGCGTGTGTGTGTGTGTGTGTGTGTGTCGCGCGCTCCGCAGGAGCCATTGTGATTTGAGCTGCAGGATCGGGGGCGGGAAGCGGTCTCCCCTCCCGGGGCTCCTTCTGGAACTACTTGCGGGAGCCTGCGCCGCCCCGTCTCCCCTCCCCCAGGGTTAAAGTCCTCCGCGGCCCCTGTGCCCTACGTGCGGCCCCGGGTGTCTGCTGGGGCAGGGCGGGGGAGTGGGTCCGCCAGTCCTGTGGAATGTTTGTCTGGAATGCATTTGGCCTCCAGGTAAGTTTCTGGGTAAGCGGCCCCGAGCTGGCCTCTCGGTTGACTCAGCCTGCCTTGCAGGCAGAAGGCGGAGGGGGCAATCATGGATACTATTGGAAGAAAAGCAGGTGTACCCACATTTAAAGGACATACTATCTAGCTGACCATCCATCCATCCATCCATCCGACCTTTTATACACCAAACTGTTTACTTGTCGACGGGTAGTGCTTCAATATACAGTTCCCCCTCTTCTGGGGTGCCATGGTTTTCGTGGCCCCTGGGCCTCCGTCAAGAAGCAATTCAGACGTTTGAAGCTGCAGGCTGTTTTGAGCAGCGTGAGGCAACCTGGCGCGGCCCCCAGCCCTCTCAACCGAGCCGCCTCCACCCAAAGATCCACTGTCGGGTGTCCTGGTGCTGGGATTCCAGTAACCCTGATTGTGCATCACAGGTTTTTTTGCCTTGTGGGCCTCTGTATAAGAACCTGCTTCCCGAGAGCAAAGGCGGGGCAGGGGAGGGGGGATGAAAAGGAATGAGAATGAAAGCAGATTCTTTTGTACTCTAACCTCAGAAGTTACATCCCATCAGTTAGCCATCAGCTCATTAGAAGTGAATCACTAGTTTCAGCCCAGACTCAAGGGGAGGGGATAATACAAGTGTGTGAAGAAGGGGAGGCAGGGATCATTGGGGTGCCCTGTTAAAGGCTGCCTACTATAGGGGTTACTAACAATGTTGTCCTCTAACATTCTTGCACATTGATTTCTGGTTCACCTGGGCAGGAGTTACCCTGGAGTATACACCAAGGTGTTGAATTACTGAGTTATAAGATTTGTGTATGTTCACCTTAATTAGGTCATTTCCAAGCTGTTTTCAAAATGTTGAGCTAGTCTGCGCCCCGTCTAGCAATAGATGAGAGTTCCTGTTGCTGTACACACTTGTCATAACTTGGTATTAATGAAATTTCCTTTTTTAGCCAGTCTGGCAGGCTTGAGATAGCAGTCCCTTGTGGTTCTGATTAGCATTTCTCTGATAAGTAATGAGGTTGGCTATCATTTCATATGTTGATACACTATGGTGCTTTCTTTCTGTGATATTTCTGGTTTGTTAGTTTTTTTTCTCATTTTCATATTAGGTTGTTTGTCTTTTCTTATTGACTCATTCTTTTACTATATGTGTGCTGCCCGAGGGAGCCCTGGAATGCTTTCTTTATATAAACTAAATGCTAATGAATCTCTTGTTAGCTGTATAAGCTGCAATTATCTTTCAATCAGTGCTTTTCTTTCTCTCTAAGCCTGTCTCTTTCAATGAACAGTCTTGAATTTCTAAGTGACCAGTACTTCTTTTATAGTATCTTGTTTGAGAAAAGTGGTTCCTCAAGTTAGTAAGTGAATTTTAGTGTATTTTCCTCTATAACTTTTATAGTTTTGCATTTGGCAATTAGTTTAACTTTTATTCCATGTGGGTAACTGTTCTATCACCATTGATCTGACCGAGTCAATTTTTTCATTTATGCATTAGTTTGTTTTCAGCTCCCTACTTTCTTTCATTATCTATTTGTCTAAGTGAACCAATATTAACTTATTTTTAAATGCTATAGTTTTATGATAAGTCTTAAAACCTAGTGAGATCCAACAATTTTGGATCTTTGATCCTAAAATAAATATTTAAATAACAAAACAAGAAACAAACAAGCAAATGACCTGCTAGAATTCTGATTGATATTGAATTCTATATATCAATTTGGGGAGAAAGGATCTCTTTAAAAAGTTTAATTCACCTATGAACTTGGTGTGTAATGCTATTTATTTCACTTACCTTTATTTTTAAAAGATTTTATTCATTATTTTTAGAGAGAAGAGCAGGGAAGGAGTAAGAAAGGGAGAGGAATATCAATGTATGGTTGCCTTTCACCTGCCGCCAGCTATGGACCTGGCTGGAGACCTGGCTTGCAACCTGATTATGTGCCCTGACTAGGAATCGAACCAGCGACCTTTGGGTTCACAGGCTGGTGCCTATCTACTGAGCCACCAGCAAGAGCCAGACTACCTTTAATTTTTTTTTAAGGTTTTGTAATATTTTTCATTGCTTTCCTTTTTTTTTTGGTTAAACTTATTTATAAGTATATTACTTTATTGCTTTTGAAAATATTTTTTAATAAAATTTATATTTTGTAGCTTATTGTTGCTGGTGTGTAGAAATCCAATTGCCTTTTATATATTGATTATATATAAAACTTTAGACACTCCATTAATAATTCTAAATTTACCTATGGAATCTTTCAGATTTACTACACAAGTAGTCATATCACCTGAAAATAATGACAGTTTCTTCCCTGCCAATCCTTATAACTTTAATTTTTTTTTCATTTATTGTCTTATTGCATTGGTTAGCACCTCCAATATAATGTGAACAAAAGTAGGGAAGGGCATTTTATTTTATCCTTAAGATAACAAAGAGAAAGATTTCCCTATATTAACTTTAAATGTTGCATCCACTACAGTTATTTTGTAACTTTGTCACATGATAAAAAAGTTCAGTACTTTTTTGATAAGCACTTTCATTATGAGGAGGTGTTTTATGGAATGCTTCTATAGCTATTGACTTTAACATATAATTTTATTTTTAAATATGTTAATGTGGTAAATTATAGTATTCAGTTTTTAATATCATATCGATTTCACATCCCTGCAATAAACACTCTGCGGTTAATGTGCAAAAACTTTTATGTGTACATATAAAGGTAAGCATTAGATATTTGCATACATATGTGAATTGAGATTGGCTTGTAAATATTATCCTTTTTGGTACTGACCTTGTCTGCTGATGCTTTTATCTCATCAAGTAAGATGGGTAGTAGCCTCACTGTTACTATTCTCTGGAAAAATTTTGTGCAAGATTGGAATTATCTGGTCCTTGAATATTTGCTCAAATCACCAGCAAGACCCTCAGAGCTTTGAGTTTACTTTGTCAGAAGATATTAAACTTATTGGTTCAATGTTTAAGGATTATAGGACTATTTGGTTTTCTTATGAAGTCAATTTTCATTAATTGTACTTTCCAAGATATTTAACTAGTTCACATATATGCATAGATTAAAATTTAGAATATATACAATGTATTATTGTTGTGTTTAAATATTTCCATCATCTAGTATTGTGACTTCATTCTCATTACTAATATGGTCACTTTGCACAGTTTACTCTTTTTTTTTTTTTTTTTTTGGTGAGAACAATTGAGATATACAAATTTGAAGTACATAATAATATAGTATTATTAACTAGAGTCACTGTGCTACATATTAGATATTCAGAACTATTCATCTTACATATCTGAAACTTTGCAAACTTGCAAACTTTAACCAATATTTCTCCACTTTCCCCACCTCCTAGTTCCTAGTAACTATGATACAATTCTCTGCTTTTATGAATTTGACTTTTAGATTCTACACATAACTGAAGTATATAACATTTGCTTTTCTCTGTCTGAATTACTTTGAAACTTAGCATAATGCCTTCAAGCTTCATCCATCTTTTTTGCATAGGGCAAGATTTCCTTCTTTATTACAGCTAAATAAATTCCATTGTATACGTATCTGTACCACAATCTCTTTATCCATTCATTTGATAGACACCTAAGTTGTTTCCATATCTTGGCTACTGGAAATAATACTGCAGTGAACATGGGGGCACAAGTCTTACTTCTGTGTACTGATTTTATTTCACTTGAATATATACCCAGAAGGAGCATTCCTGAATAATATGGTGGTTCTTTTAATTTTTTGAGAAGCCTCTGTGTATACTGTTTTCTAAAATGACTGTTACATTTGCATGCATACCAACAGTGCACAAGTACTCTTTTTTTCGCCACATCCTCTCCAACACTTACCTCTTGTGGTTTTTGTTTTTTCATTTTTAAAGGTTTTATTATTTCGAGAAAGAGAGGAAAGGAGAGAGGCAGAGAGGGAGAAAAACATCAATGTAAGGTTGCCTTCCACCTGCCTCCAGCCACGGACCTGGTTGGAGACCTGGCTTGCAACCTGGTTATGCGCCCTGACTGGGGAATCCAACCAGTGACCCTTGGGTTCACAGGCCAGCACCTTATCCACAGTGCTACCAGCCAAGGCTCTTGTGTTTTTGATATTGGCTCTTCTAACAGGTGTAAGATGGTATCTTGTGGTTTAAATTTGCATTTCCCTGATGATTTGTGGATCTGAGGACCTTGACATATGTCTCTTGGTTATCTGTATGTGCCATTTTGAGAAATGTTCCACTCAGGTCCATTACTCATTTTTCAATTGGGTTGTTTTCTTGCTATTGAATTCTTTGAATTCCTTATGTACTTCAGATATTAACCCTTATTGGATATATGGTTTGCAAATATTTTCTCCTATTTCATAGGTTGTCCCTTCACTCTATTGATGGTTTCCTTTGATGTACAGATGCATTTTAGTTTGATATACTACCACTTGTTTATTTTTGCATGTGTTGCCTGTGTTTTGGGGTCATACCCAAAAATTTTATTGCCCAAACCAATGTTGAGAAACTTTTTACTATGTCTTCTTCTAGTAGCTTTACAGTTTCAAGTCAAATGTTTTAAGTTTTTAATGAATTTTTGAGTTGATTTTTATATGATGAGGTAAGAGTATCTTCATTTTTCTCCATGTGGATATCTAGTTATTCCAACACCACTTATTGAAGAGGCTACCCTTTCCCCATTGTGTGCTCTTTGCACTTTTGTTAAAGAGCAGCTGAATGTAAATGTGTGGATTTAGTTCTGAGCTCTCTACTCTGTTCCACTAGTCTATAAGTTTGTTTCTTTAATTTTTTCCCCTCTTTAAAGATTTTAGTTATTTTTAGCGAGAGGGAGCAAAACAACAATGCATGAGAAATACATCGGTTGGTTGCATCTCACATGCCCCAACTGAAGACCTGGCCCACAACCCAGGTTCAGTGCCCTGATTAGGAATCGAACCAGCATCTCTTGATTCACAGGCCAGCCCTCAATCCAGTAAGCCATACCAGTCAGGGTTATAAGTCTGTTTTTATGCAAGTAACATACTGTTTTGATTACTATAGCTTTGCAGTATTGTTTGAAATCAGGCACTGTGAAACCTCAAATTTTACTTTCAGTTTTCCTAAGCTATTTGAGTTCTTTTTGTGGTTCCCATATGAATTTTAGGACATTTTTTTTCTATTTCTATGGAAAATGCCTTTAGAGTTTTTATAGGGTTGGCATGGAATCTATAGATAACTTGGGGTAGTATAGACATTTCAACATTTTTTAAAAAGATTTTATTCATCATTTTCAGAGAGAAGGGCTGAGAGGAAGGAAGAAAGGGAGAGATACATCAATGTAGGGTTGCCTTTCACCTGCCTCCAGGTTAGGACCTAGCCGGAGACCTGGTTATGTGTCCTGACTTGGAATTGAACCAGAGACCTTTGGGTTTGCAGGCCGGTGCCTATCCACTGAGCCACACCAGCCAGGGCACATTTCAACATTATTAATTCAACTAATTCAAGAATATAGAATATTAAAATTTTTATTTGTATCTACAATTTATTTCATCAGTGTTTTATAGTTTTCAGTGTACAAATCTTTTACCAACTTGGTTAAATTGGTTCCTCAGTATTTTATTGTACATGATTCCATTATAAATAGGATTGTTTTCCTATATATAGAATGGAAACCAACTGATCCTTTATGTTAAGTTTGTATTCTGCAACTATCCTGAACTTTTTAAGTCTTACAGGGTTTCTGGTGGAGCCTTTAGGGTTTTCAATATACAAGATGATGTCATCGGCAGACACTAACTTCCTCCTTTCCATTTCGATGCCTTTTATTTCTTTTTCTTGCCTAATTGCTCTGGGTAGAACTTCTAGTACAATGTGGAAAAGAAGTGGTGAGTGGCATTCTACTTGGGAAAGCATAGTGGGCAGTGCCTGGGTAGCATCCAGTTTTAGACTATATGGATGGTGCTGCTTTGAACATTGTAGTGCATGTCTTTTGGTGACATGTGTATGATTTTCTATTGGGTATATACCTACAAGTAGTATTACTGAGTAACCCTGTTATTTTCACTTCAAAATGACTTTTGTAACATTTTAAAAACAAAATGTCTGAACATAAAAAGTACTGGTCAATCCACCCCACTTCCTGAAGTTACCAGAGCTGTCCTTACTTTTTCTATTAGGCAAACATAAACATTAAAAAAAAAAAAAATGGAATCATAAACTTTCCATTGAAAATATAAATTTAAAGCATTCCTCAAGGTATGATGAGCTCATCCTTTTTAAGAACTGCATAATGTTTTGTGTATAGAGTTTTAATAAATTGTTCATTCATTCCTACATTGCTGAGTATTTACCGAAGTTAAATATCTCAAAAGTTATTTCAGTACTTTAAAGATTTCATGGCACACCCTGGCTGATGTGGCCCAGTGAACTGAGCGCTGGGTCACTGGTTCAGTTCCCAGTCAGGACACATGCCTGGGTTGCAGGTTGGGTCCCCAATTGGGGGTGCACCAGAGGCAACCACACATTGAAGTTTCTCTCCCTCCCTTTCTCCCTCCCATCCCCCGTCTCTAAAAATAAAGAAAATCTTTTTAAAAGAAAAGAAAAAATATTTCATGGCAGTCTCTATTACTCAGAGCAAAAACTGGAAAGAAAACTAGAAACTCTAAGGGAATTAGAAATAGAGACGGATATAGGATTTAAAATTGAGTTAATAAAGTGAAGTCTGAAAGAGAAAGAGCATAAAACACACTGAAATTTGGGGAGATAAGGAAAGAAAACAAAATGGTTAACAGAACAACAACAACAACAACAAAGCACCAAGAGAAGAAAACGTACAATGCAGGAAATTTGTAATTTAATCCATTTTCTACATCAAGTTGCCGGGTGGTTTGTTTGTTTGAGGAGTGACCCTAGGATTGCCTTCCTCAACCCACATCCATCCACCTTGTCCATCAAATCCACCAGGCAGACTTTATGGAGCACCTGCTTATGGCCACATGAAGAGGAGAATCAAAAGAAGGGGGGAAACAGTTCTCGGCTTATGCTTGCTCTAGCTGGAGGATTGTAATGAAACCCTGAAATAATTACAGGTGTGGCGCTCTAGCCCTTTCCCCACAGCATCCACATTCCCGCTCTAGTCCACCTGGACCCTGTTTGTGGTCAGGAGAAACTTTGAAACGATCCCTTCAGAGGGCCAGGGTCTGGGGATGGATACCTCCTTAGGGATCCGGAGGCCAGAGCAGTGAGGGGTGTGGAAACAGAGTGTAGAGACCACACAAACCGATAAGGGCCCTGGGGCCCACCATAAAAAGAAACAAGTGGTTTTCCCCCAAGTTCTGAAATGGAGCTCAGAAAACTAGACGGGTAGACACTGATTCAAGGCAGGACCTGCTTCAAATGCCGAGGCGAGATTCCGCTCTTACTTGATTAAAATGATTCGGGACTAGGAACAAAGTTCAAGAAATCCCCACAGAGGGAGAAATCACATTTACAGAATGGTCACTACCAGCTGTCAGAGCAAAGATATTTAAATCTATTTTCAGTTAATTTATTATTTCTATCACAAAATAATACATACTATTAAAAATTTAACGAAAGTGTAGGGTGAAGAATACAAGCTACTCTTTCCTGTCTTAAATCCTGATTCAACTATTGATGTCGTTTTTCAAGTAATTTGTATGTTTACATAAGTACACAAATATTTTAAATTTTTATACAAAAATGCAAGCTCTCTGTTTTACTACCGCCTTAAATGTTTACTGAAAATAGGACTATCGCTGTAGCCTAACTTCTGGCAAACGCAGAGATTTAACGCCTTCTTGCAAACAGTTGTGTGTTCGTTCATATAAAGATTTCTCGTCATTTCTCACGCACTCCCCTGTGGTCTCGCGGATTGATTTTTCAACACATTGCCCTGCCGCGCCTCCCCGAGCAGGAGCCAGTGGGTGCATCGTCCACGGCGCGGGCGACTTCTGTGCCGAAACTGACACAAAGCCCGGCCTCTGCGGCGGGGGGCGGGGGCGGGGGGACGGCGGCTCCGCCCCCTCTGCCGCGGCTGCCTCCTCCCCCCACTCTGCACCGGAGACCACCTCTCCCCACAGGGCTCCCGCCACTGCCGCCACCCGTATTTAAATCCCCGGGCTGCCTGTCCCCTCTCCTTGTCACATCTTCCCGCTCCGGAGGACACGGGTGTGGAAATTGCTGGACAGCCGGTGAGTCTAGTTCAGAGCAGGCCCTGGCGCAGCGACCCAGCCCAAAGGTCCTGCCCGTGGGAGGAGGAGGGTCTGTCTGGGCGGCGTCGAGGGGAGCCCTGGGGAAGGGGCGCCTGCGGGGCTGCGGAAGGGGTCGCGTTGGGGGCCTGAGACCCCCGGGGCCTAAGGAGGCGGAGGTGTTTCAAAGATTGCCTGCCATTTCTCCACGCCTGTGTCCGCTTTTCCCACCCGCTCTGGCTATGATTGCGTGCTGCGTTTTTCCCCTGCAGGATGCTAACCATCAGGAGTCTATTATGTATATCCATCCCTTTCCTTTAAAAACTCTTTTCACGAAGATATTTTAAAGCGACGGATACATGCAGAAAAGGATACAGCACGTGTGCAGATGTATCACATGCTGACATTTTATCACCTTTGCTTTAGCGCTTTGTGTCTTGTGTGTGTATTCCTTTCTGAAAAACCAACCTTGACCAGACCTTTTCCCCCACTAAATCTCACTCGCTCTTCCTCAGAGATAAGTCGGGCGGTATCCTTCCCATGTCCGTATTTTTTTTTTTTTAAATTTTATTCCATTATTTTTAAAAAGAGGGGAAGGGAGAGAGGCAGAGAGGGAGAGAGACATCAATGTATGGTTGCCTTTCACCTGCCTCCAGCCACAGACCTGACTGGAGACCTGGCTTGCAACCTGGTTATGTGCCCGGCTGGGGAATCGAACCTGCGACCTTTGGGTTCGCAGGCCGGCACCTTATCCACTGTGCTACCAGCCAGGGCATATTTTTTTATTATTTATGTAAGCAATATGTTTTGGTTTTGATTTCTTTTGAGACCTCGGCCCTGGAGGATATAAAGAACCTGCTCACTGTCACTCAGGTGGCCCTCGAAGGAACAGGGTCTTGAATTCAGGTTCTCCTTATTTCTCTTCCTAGTGTTTTTCCTGTGTTTAAAGCCTGCCACTAAACCCACCTACCCACATCCCCCTATTGATTATTGCCCATATATGTCAATTTGGGGAAAAGGGGTTGAAGGGAGATGGGGAAAGGAAATAAGACTTTGGGACCAAAACCTTAGTCAGGATTAAAAGATACCCATTTTCCTGAAACTTGAAGGACTGACTCTTAGGACGACTTAGAACAATGTGAAGGTTTGTTTTACTTCTCAGTCTCATACAGTCTTACTATCTACCAGATGGTGACTGAAGAACTGGGTAAGTATTCACTCACCTAATTTAAACACAGGACAATAAGTCTGCAACGTAAGTGCTCATTTCATCCTCCCCGTTTCCCAAGTAATAAATCCGAGGCATAAAAAAATGAAGTCACTTGCTCAACGTCACTGAGCCCGTAAAATGTAGCCCTTAGATCTGAATGCTGGCCCTCCCGAGACATACTGGATTTGAATCCCTGATTTCACAGGCTGGAAGCAGCGCCTGAGTAGGTCAAGTCCCCACACAACGTAGGAACTTGCAGTTCATACAAGGGAGGAGCAGCTGTCAAGGAATTAGGAAAGAGGACTTACGGAAAAGAGAGAGGGTTTGAAATGTACAGTGAATACATTTCAGCTACCTGTTGTCTGTTTGGACTATATTATTTTTAATTTACAAAAGTAACATATAGGAATGCAAAACAACTATAAAAGTTGCCCTTCCCTGTTTCTCTGGTTAAACAGTATTAATAGATAGAGATGTATCTTTCCCCTCTCACCATAATAAAATATACATTTTATTATAAAAATGAAAGCATACTAATCAATTTCTAGTTTTTTTTTCTTTTTCCCTTTGGCAAACTTAAAGCATATGCCTCCAACTGAAGAGAGATCTAACCTCTCCATAAGAATTAATGCTATTCCATAGAATGGGACTTAGAGTTGGTTCAGCCTTTTTCTTAGCAAAGAGTCAGAAAAGTTTGTATCTTGAATAAAACAGCCGGTCCCACTACCATCTGGACGGGGGCGCCACCGAGGTGGCCAGCGACACAAAGAAACGCTGTCCCCTGCCAAGCACCGCCCCTCGGGCTGGATCAGGCCCAGGAGGAAGTGGGGAGGAGGAGACAGCTCGGGAACCCCTCCTTCGCTCCCGCCCTGTCTCCTCCGCGGTCCGGCGAGTCGCCTGGCGCTGGTTTCAGGGAAGCCCCTTCCCCGCAGCACCGTGCGCGCCCCCTGCCCTGCCCCTCCAGCTGGAAGCCGCAGGGAGACCAGGTGGGTGCACCTCTCCGAAGCCCCACGGACTAGAATAGGGTTGGTGGCATTGGATCGGCCTGTAGGAGGGGGGGCGGTGCCGGAGGCTGAAGGGAACGCTGACGGAACCGTGGGGGCCCAAACCGGGATAGAATCCCTTGCAACCTGTGTCCCCAATCGCCGTCGGGAGCAGCCCTGGCTGTGATGTTCGTTTGCCTGCTTTGTGTTGCGCACAGGTCTTGATCTCGAGGAACCGCATCTGATCCGCAGCTTTAGGGGATGAGAATGCCGTGGCCCAGGGCTGGCTCAGGGTCACACAGGTGGCAGGTGACTGAGCATCACATCTGTCCTTACTGCTCTTTGATCGGGGACCGGATCCCTCCCCGCTAGCGCTGGCCCCCTAGAGACTGGAGTGTGGAAGAGAGGCCTCCGGTCCCTCCCAAGCCTTCCAGCCAGCAGGCCTGCTGGAAGCCCTGCCCACCCCAGCTGTTCCACGGGTGCCCCTCCTCTCCCTGCTCCCCCCACCGAAGCCCCCCCTTCCCCGCCCTCTGACGTCACCGACGTGCTGTGGTGGCCTGGCTCGGGGCCGGGGGAGGGCCTGCCTGCGGAGCAAAGTGGGGACAGGGGTCCCACTCCAGGACTGAGCAGTGAAGGCCCTTCTGCAGCACTGAGCCTTTGACAGAGCACCCTGAAGGGGCCTCAGGAACAGCCAGCAAGAGGCAGCACCAGGGCCGCCTGCTCGCTCCGGGCGGGTGGTCCTCCATCTTGCTGTAGTGCTGGGAGCCTCCCGGGGAGAAGGGAGGAGGGACGAGCCGACTGGAGGAGTCGGGAATGAAGGTGGGTGGGCGAAGGGTAGTGAGGTCAAAACCAGGGTGTCGTGCTTACTTTTATAGGACTGGGAGAGGGGAAGATCCCGGAAAGCTACACGCAGACCTCCAAAGATAATAGCAATGGTCTGTTTTTAAGCTGAGTGGTCGTACATGGGAATCTGTTTAACTTTCAGAGTTGTTTTGCAGCCGTCTGTATCCTTCCACGTGCATTCCGTACTCTTTTTCAAGTATGAATTAAACCATTTTTAGCAAAAATCAAGTAAGTGGGCAGGGTCTATTTCAGACAGAATGCAAAAGAAGAGGTTGGACCCACCCTCGTTTTGGCTTAAGAGACGCTGAGGAACATTGGAAGAGACATTGGACGTATAAGGAGGAAGCAGATGTGTTCATGGAAGAACATGGCATGAAGAGAAGACTTACAGGCTTGGATGTCTCCCATATGCCTCCCTTTTCAAGGCGGGCACAGCTGTTGGCTGGAGGAGGCGTCCTAGGTTGGCTCTGACGCCCCCACCTGTAGCCGCCATCCAGTCCTCATACAGAGTAGCTGCCCGTTCTCGCAGGACATCTAGAGGACCTGACCTCAGACACTCTGCTTTGAAACTGCGTTATGATGCAGGATGTAGTGGAAGAGCAGCATCAGCCCACCACCCTTCCTTAATGTGCATGTAACGTCCTCTAAGGGAAACCCCCTTTAGGTGCCGTGGCCTTGCTTTGTAACAAGGGCAGGGGACTTGTAAAGCTCTCTTCCTGAATTGCAAGTGGTGCCCGCCGACCCTTCTGCTTGGGCGGGACCTTGGGTTTTAGAGACTTGGTGGACCGGGGACAGAAAGCAGGGTCCATGGATGTAGAACCAAAGACGAGGAACTTAAGGGGAGAAACAAAAGGGATTTCTCCAGGCTGTGTCTATCTGAGCTCATCAAGTGTAGAGGGCAAGCAGGGATTTGGGCACAGAGGCGGCATTTGGTTCGAAATCGAGCGTTGGAGTTACCCATAGCTGGTTCCCATGGGGACAGTGCAAAGCTCAAGGAACACCCATAGCAGGAAACATCCAGCTTATCGGCAGGCAAATGCACAACTTAGGAGGGGAAGGAAGACATACAGGATGAGTAGGATGGGATCAGTGGATCAATCTAATCATTTGTACCCTTGCGTACTCCATCACTTAATGTGCGTTTACTTGGTTCAGTGAGGTTATATTACCTGTACTATTTTTAAGTGTAATAGTAATACAGAAAACAATTCAAAGGATGCAAACTTGTATGAAGAGAAAGAATACTGTCCACCTTCTGCCTTCCTATTGTTATTATGTTGAAATGTGTCCTCATAGGCTTTCTGTGTACATAAGGCCTCTCCGGCTTATTTATTTCCGGTACTTAAGAATGTGGACTCCAGCCCTGGAGGGTGTGGTTCAGTGGATTGAGTGCCACGTGCGAACCGAAAGACTTGTGGTTCAATTCCTAATCAAGGCATATACCTGGGCTGCAGACCTGGTCCCCAGCTGGGGCCTCTGGGAGGCAACCAGCGCATGTTTCTCTTCGTCTCACTCCCTTCCCCTTTCTCAAACTAATAAATATACATATAGTCTTTTTTAAACAAAAAAAAACTTTAAAAAAAAAGTAACATGGACTCTAGGTTTCCTGTGTTTGAATGCTGGATCCACCACGTCCACCTGGGTGACTTAAGCAAGTAACAAATTTCTTTGTGTCTCTGCCCATCTATAAAATGGTGATACTATCAATACGTACCTCATTACCTTCTGCAGCATGGCACCTGGGTTCCAACCATGGACCTCTTTCCTCTTACCCAACCTGTGTCTGTAGCCAAAGCTTCTCCGACTGGGATTTCCCCAAGCTGAGTGGAGTGGAGTGGGGCTGGGGGACAGCATGCTGCACCTCTGTATTAATTTCCAGGAGCTGCTAGAACAAATCGCCAGAATGTGGTCATTTAAACAATAGAACATTAATCCTCTCAGGCTTCTGTAGGCCTAAGTATTTTCAATCCAGGTGTTGGCAAGGCTGTTTCTTTCCAGTAGTTCTGGAAGAGAGTCGGCTCCATGCCTCGGCTCCTGTTACCTGCCAGCAACCCTTGGCATCCCTTGGCTTGTGGACACATAGCTCTAATCTCTGTGCTGTCTTCTCACTGCATTCTCCCGTCTGTGCCCAAATTTCCTCTGCCTAGGCAGACACCAGTCCTTAGATTGGGGCCCCTCAAATGCAGTCAGACTTCGTCCTAACTTGATGCCATCTGCAAAGACTATTTCCAAATAAGGCCACATTCACAGGTACTGGGGCTTAATACTTGACTCTTTGGGGTTACAGTCTTTACTTCTGTTTGTTTGCTTTGGTGACACAAAAGCACTGAGCCCTCTTAGTTTGACCCTAAGAGTTTGAGGACAGAGTACAAGGGGGTCTCGTAGACTGGGGACACTGCTACCCCTGGTGAATGCGTGAGTCATATCAGTGTCAGTCTCGTTTGTGTAATGAGAAGAATTGGCCGGCTAGTGGAGGAACAAACTGCCTGGCTTGTTGGTTGGTTGGTTCAGCCATTCTGCACCAGGCTGAGTCTGTGCTTTCCTCTCTGCAGACCCCTATCCAGCCATGGCGACCCCATCAGCTGCCTTTGAGGCCCTGATGAATGGCGTGACCAGCTGGGATCTCCCAGAAGATGCCATTCCGTGTGAACTGCTTCTCATCGGAGAGGCAGCCTTCCCAGTGATGGTGAATGACATGGGCCAGGTGCTCATTGCCGCATCCTCCTACGGCCGAGGCCGCCTGGTGGTGGTGTCCCACGAGGACTACCTGGTGGAAGCCCAGATCACGCCCTTTCTCCTCAATGCCGTGGGGTGGCTTTGCTCCTCCCCTGGGGCTCCTGTGGGTGTACACCCATCGCTGGCACCTCTAGCCAAAATCCTCGAGGGCTCCGGAGTGGAGGCAAAGCTCGAGCCGGAGGTGGAAGACTCCCTGGGCGTTTACTGTATTGACGCCTACAACGAAACCATGTCTGAAAAGTTGGTCAAGTTTATGAAACGGGGAGGAGGCTTGCTCATTGGAGGCCAGGCCTGGGATTGGGCCAACCAAGGTGACGATGAAAGGGTTCTGTTCACGTTTCCCGGGAACCTGGTGGCCAGCGTGGCAGGCGTGTACTTCACTGACAACAAAGGAGACACGAGTTTCTTCAAGGTATCTAAGAAGATGCCCAAGATCCCAGTCTTGGTGAGGTGAGTGCATTTCCCACACCAGGGGGGAGTTGGTTCCAGGTCAAAAAGCAGACACCATTCTCTGTGTTCAGGTTATTCCCAGGCAGAGAATTTGGCACTAAGACATGGATTCACCATAAATGAACCAGATTTTAAAAGTACCCTGAGTCACAGAAGGGGCAAACCACTCATCTCTTGGAGGAGAGATTTCTCAGTGCCCCTCAGCATCTACATTAACAAAATACACTGCCGAATCTCAGAGTCGGCATGACTACTTCGGGAATGTTCATAGCAGAAGGCTGCTTGCAACTGAAATATGAGGGAAGGAAAAACAGACAGGAGGGACCCCACAGACCACCTAGAGAGCTGTGGCCCCGTGTTGAAATGTCAGGCCGAATGGGGTTAGGGTAGCTTGACAAGTTGAGGTCTACTTTGGGCCTGGTGGGAACAGAAGTCAAGACGTGGGTCTCTCAGGCACTGCCGCCCTTCCCCCGGGAAGCATCATGATCTGCGGTGAGAGCACGAGCCTCATGCCCGCAGCCGCTTGGGTCTGTTTCCTGGGCAATCTGTCCATGTGCAGAACTAGTCCCGCCGCCTTTTTTTGTTAAGTGCTGACACTACACGTACTCAAGAACACTAGCTCCATGGCCGCTAGCTACTCGCAGCCCCATCGCAGGACTCGGGATTCTAGTGCAGGACTTCGGGTGCCTCTGAAAGGGCACAGGCGTTAGAGAAGGCAGGTGTCCGTAAGCTGTGAAGCTCTGCCTGGGGCTGGCTCGAAACGCCGGCCTCCGCTAACCTCTCGACCTCATCTCTCAAGTGGGACAAATACTACCTTTCAGGGTGGTTGTGAGAACTGAATGCGTTCAGAAATACGCTCGGAGTACGTAAAGCATTTTAATTACGTGGGCCTCCCGTCCCCACGTGTGCGAGCGTGTCCTGACACGAGCGTCATCCCCACCCGTCCCCACGTGTGCGAGCGTGTCCTGACACGAGCGTCATCCCCACCCGTCCCCACGTGTGCGAGCGTGTCCTGACACGAGCGTCATCCCCACCCGTCCCCACGTGTGCGTGCGTGCCCTGTCACGAGCGTCATTCGCAGCTGCTGGAAGTGTCCATCATGCACCACTGTGCGGCTTTGCCCCAAACCACGCGCATCATTGCAATTATATCGGGTGCTGAGACTTGAACTGGTATGTTTACCAGCTTCGCCACCAAACTAAGCATGATCGTGACTGATTGCCACATTTTACCCTCTTTATACATCTAACAAGACAGGTACTAGCCACTGATAAAATATTTGATGCAGAATAAACATGCGTCAATCTTACAGAGATTTCAGGAGAATCAACCAAAATGTTTTGTCCACTCCATCGTTTGGATTAAAAGGCTCTTGTCTCGTTTTAACCCAAATGCCAGGCTTCCCTGAAAGAGTTCCACCTCTGTTTGCTCATTTGTACGTTCAGTTAGCCAGAACTGATGCGTAGATTCTATATCCTAGACATCACTTCTTAGTTCAAGAAAATGATTTCCAAACGTCTGAGAACTAGGAGCCAGAAACAGCTTCAATAACCAGACTCAGAAGAAATTGCAAAAACCCAGTAAGTGTAGTAGGAAGAGCTCTGTGATAGCATGTTTCCTGCAGGAGAACAGGACACCAGGGTCTGCTGCCAGGGTTCTTGTCCCCAGTTTAGCTTTTACTCTGTTGAGACTGGTTTTAGTCTTCAGGGATGCCTGCACACTCAGTCATCGGAAATGCATATGAAGAGTGGTATGCAGCATTCAGAACCCTTAGCTTGAAAGCACCCTGTGAAATCCTGAGCTGCCACACATTGTAACTAGATGCCATGCAGCACCTTCATTTTGAAAGATGAAGGGATATTATACACAAGAGCATCTTTCTGAATTCAAAATCATTAAGATTTCAGAATTTTGAAAGTTCAGTATCTTTAAAATGAGCTCAAAACAAGAAAACTGCCACATTTCTGAAGATAAACATGAATAAGACTCCCCATGTAGTTTGGAAAGCAGTATCTGAACAGCAGTTATTAATAAACTTCTTTATAACAAGGATCCACAAATTCTTGGAAGTCATTGCTAGTTAGCTGTACGATAGGATTATGTAATGCTGATTATAGATTTTATGTCAGGATCATGGCCAGGCATAGTAGTAACTCATACGCTGTGTTCCTTACTACATTCCTAACCATGTGTAGTAAAATATCTGTATTCGCTGGTTCTCACAAAATAAACAGGAAGTTTCTTTCAGAGTGAGTGCAAGTAGGATGATACTACACCATAGAGGGGTAATTGCTAAGACTCGATTCAGCTTTTTTTTCCTTTTTATGAACAATTTTCCTTTCTTCAAATTCAAAATATATGCTTCTGGGATGTGGGGGCTGCAGAATGAAATTAATCCAGAAGTATACAAAGTAAAAAGTATAAGGTCTTCATCCTCCACCTTTTGCTAATTGCATTTTTCTCCGCAGAGGAGGTCACTGCTAACAGTCTGGACTGTTTCTCCTGGTACTTCCCTGCGTTGTTGTTATGTGCATTGGGGTGGGGCAGCTGGGGTGGGGAGGCCACAAAGGGAGCTCTGCTATTTGATTTCTCACGCAGTATGTCACAAACATTTTCCCATGCGCCTGCATAAAAATGTGTGGTAAGCTTTGCAGCATTTCACATTTGGGTTGTTCCGCAGGTCACTTAACCATTCCCCTATTACTACATGTTAAGATTATTTCCTAATGTTTCTTCTTATAAATAATGCTACGGTGAATATTTTTTCACTAAAACCCATAGGCTTGATCCACTAACTATTCATTTTAAAGAGTTGGCAGTTTCCTTTTAGAAACATCTTATTTCAGCAGTCTTCCTACATGTACAGAAACAGAAAACAGATCAACGAACATACATGTAGCCATCGCCCAGAGACAACCATGATCAAGTCCCGGCTGACTGGTATCTGTCATACTCCAGCCCCCACCCCCTTCCAGGTTGTTTTGGGTTTTTTTTTCTTTTTTTTTAAGATTTATTTATTATTTTCAGAGAGTAGGGCAAGGAGGGAGGAAGAAAGGGAGAGGAGCATCAGTGTATAGTTGCCTTTCACCAGCCTCCAGCAAAGGACCTGGCTGGAGACCTGGCTTGCAACCTGGTTATGTGCCCTGACTGGGATTCGAACCAACGACCTTTGGGTTCTCAGGCCAGCACCAATTTACTGAGCCACACCAGCCAGGGCTCCAGGTTGTTTCGAAGCAAGTCCCTGTCACTGCATCATCTCATCCATAAAGTAGTGTATCTCTAAAGATAAAGACAAATCTTTAAATATAACCACAATACCATTAGCACATTTTTAAATAGCATTTTTTAATGACCTAACAAAATGTCAGTAACGGTATTGTTTTTTGAGAGCATTCTGTTAAATGTCTCAGTTTATTTAGTACATATCTTTATACTTAGCCCTTAGATCCATTGGATTATTCATATTTTTGTGCTTACTTTGGTAGCACATATGCTAAAATGAGATATTTGTAGGTGTTCCTTAGTTTTTATATATTTGAGCTAAAAGAGATTTCTAAACTAATTCCTTTGTACCCCCATGGTGATTTTGAACTGAATTTAGCATTTACTTTATATATTTCAAAGCTGTATTTGGGGTTTCTAAAAACATGATTTTTTAATAGTTTGTATGTTTTTGTTAGTGTAAAATATCCTTTCTTGCAGCTAATATTTTTCACATTAAACTCTGTTTTATCTAACATATTTACTATTCCTGTCTGATCTGCTTTCTTTTTTATTAAGATTTTATTATTTTCAGAGAGAGAGGGGAAGGGAGAGAGACAGAGAGGGAGAAAGATATCAATGTGGTTGCCTTTCACCTGCCTCTAGCTACGGACCTGGCTGGAGATCTGGCTTGCAACCTGGTTACGTGCCCTGGCTGGGAATTGAACCAGTGGGTTCGCAGGCTGGCACCTTATCCACTGTGCCACTGGCCAGGGCTGATCTGCTTTCTTTATTGATGCTTTTGGAAAGGATTTCTTTTTTAGTATCAGTCTGATTGTATCTCAGTCAGAGAGCCTCTGTCACTTACAAGGGAAAGATTTGTTTATATAATCAAGAAAATTGATGTTTGCCCTAGTTGCTATCATCTTACTCATTGTTTTCTGTCATACTTTCTTGTTGCTTGTTTTTGATTTTTTTTCTCTCTTGGTTGAATTTCTTTTTTCCCTTCTCACTATTTGGACATAACAACTGTTCTATTCTTTCAAAGTCATCTTTAATGTTTATCCCCTAGCTCTTTATTTAAAATTTCTCACTAGAAAGGCACAAGGAGAATATAATGATAACCAAGCTCTTCAACTACATTCACCAGTGGTTAGATTTTGTCACGTGACTATATAAACACACAGAGACAGGCCGGTTTGCCTATTTGAGAATAACCTCCGGACAGCCTGACATTTCACACCGGAATACGTCAGCATGTCTCCTACAGACAAGAGCATTCCTGACATAACCACCACATAGTTATCTCACTCCAAAAATGGCGCACTGGTGCAAACTGTTATCTAATGCCCTTTACTTAAATGTCTTCAATTGTCCTTACAATGACTTCTTTAAAAACAAAGGATCCAATGGAAATAGTTCCCAGCTTTTCTTACCTCTCAGGACAGAACAGTTTTGAAGCATCCAGCCCAGATGTTTCACGGACTTACCCCTCCGTTTGGATTTGTCTAATTGTTTTCTCACGAGTACACTCTGTTCAAACATTTTTTGGCAAGAGTGTCACTACACAGGTGACATTCTTTTTATCACAATACATCAAATTGGGAGGACATTACTGGTGATGTTTGAATTGGTCACTTAGGTAGATTAGAGTTTGCCAGATTTTCCTATTGTAATAGTGCCTCCCCCGACCTCCATTTAACTAATTTAATCTATAGTATGACAATAGAGTATTAATATCATTTCCCACAACCTTTCACCCAGGGGCTCTATCATCTACTGGTGATCTGCACCTTAGTCAGTATTTACTGAAACGGCTCCTTCTACCACTTGGGTGGCGCCCCTGTGCTCCTTCTTCAAGGTTCCTGTCAAGCATCACCTCCCTCCCCCTCCCCCCCCCCCTCCCCCTCCCCCTCCCCCTGTTCTGATACACCTGCTGCTCTTAGGGACCCCTGCAACTTGACTCTAGGACTTACTCAGCAGAATACCCAGAATTGGTTGCTTCTTTCCAGAGGAATTCTCCCTTTCACCACCCTCCCAACATTTGTTGTTGGTTCTGGGGTTGTTTTACAATTCATTTGCTTCAATACGGCTCTGTATTCATGGACATTTTTGGGGGGGGAAGCAAAAGTGTTACAATTCATTTATAGAAGGTATTTTTTGAAGGTTCAGTTATCCCGAATTTGGCAAGTAAAGACTCCCACTAAGCTGACCGAGTCTTTGACTCACCCATCAGTTTTTAGTGCTTAATTTCTGACACAAACAAGATGTTGCAGGTTTACCTTGTCCTTTTCCCATCCAATGCCTGGATCCAGCCATTTCTTCATTGGTCCTTTTAGTGGTGAATAGTAGTTTTTTGTTTTGTTTTGTTTTTTTTAAGGTTTTATTATTTTTAGAGAGAGGGGAAGGAAAAGAGACAGAGAGGGAAAGAGACTTCAATGTGTGGTTGCTTTTCACCTGCCTCCAGCTACGGACCTGGCTGGAGACCTGGCTTGCAACCTGGTTATGTGCCCTGGCTGGGAATCCAAACAGCGACCTTTGGGTTTGCAGGCCGGTGCCTTAGCCACTGTGCCACCAGTCAGGGCAGTATTTAAACACCAAGCTCATCTAGGTGTGCTCATTGCTGTTGGACAGGCATCATTTCTGGACCCCTAAGAAGACAGAGCCAAGAAATATGTTTTAATCCTAAATCCATACTGCTGCCCCAAATTTTAATCCAAAACCCCAGAATTCCTCTCCTCCACCCATTCCATATCATCGTCCTCCCATAGTGGGTGGGAATACTGGTTTCCAGCAGTTTCAGTGTGTGCTCATTTGCTCAGTCCTACCAAGCACAGGAAACGATTCCATGGTCACTATTTCCATACGATTACCAATAGCAAATTCACTAAGTTCAAGATATTTGTCACTTTTTGCAGTCGTTCTCAGAATATAATGCACAGAATATAGAAAGTTTAAGTATTCTGTTCAAAAATTACTTGGATTGTTTTTTCATTTGGTCCTATTTTTGTTTAAAGTGAGTTATATTTGTTGGTTCCATTTTAATTTTTGAATGTGTAAGCTATGAACAGTACTAAACAGCAGAATGCACATTCTTTTTAAGTGCACATGAAATATTCATGAAGCAAGACCATATGGTATGCCATAAAATGCCTCAACAAGAATAAAAGTATTTAAATTGTGCATAGTATGTCCTGACCACAATGATATTAAATTAGAAATCAGTAATAGAAACATACCTGGAATACCTAAATATATGTAAATTAAAAAACATAAATACTCTTTAAGTCAAAGAAGAAACTACACAGGAAATTAGGAAATATTTTAGCTAAATAAAAATTAAAACACAGCCTGTAAGAATTTGTGGAATACAGTTAATGTAGTGCTTAGAGAGAAATTTAAATGCTTTCATTAGAAAGGTGAACATTTTAAACTCAATGGCCTAACTTTCCACATCAGAAAGCTTTAAAAAAAAAAAAGGAAAATCAAATTAAAACCAAAATATATGGAAAGAATAAGAAGATGATAAAGACGAGAGCAGAAATAAATGAAATAGGAAATAAGAAACAATACAGAAAACAATAAAACCAAAAGCTGGTTAGTGGGGAAAAAATAATAAAAGTAATAAATCTCTAGGTATACTGGTTATGACCATTAGACAGAGAACACAAATTATAAATTCCAGGAGTAGAATAAGGGACATCAGTACAGATCCTACATACATGAAACGGTTAATAAGAGAATACTGTAACAACTTTACACCAATGAACTGGACAACTTAGATGAAATGGGAAAATCTCCTGACAGACAAAAATTACCAAAATTAACACAATGAATGAGTTGAACTTTAACTAAAACCTCTCAATATTAAATGCGGCACAGTAGCCTGGACTGGATCCTAAAAAAACATTAGTGGGAAAATTGGTCAAATTTGTATTAAGTCTAGAGTTTAGGTAATAGTATTTTACCAATGTTAACGTTTTAGTTTTGACAGATGTGTTATGATTATTAGAGAAACTGGGTGAAGAGTACATAGGAACTCTGTACTATATTGTCAACTTTCATATTTTTATTTTTAAATAATTTTATTTAAAATCAACAATCTGGCCATGACTGGTGGCTCAGTGGATAAGGTGCCAGCCTGCGAACCCAAAGGTCTCTGGTTTGATTCCCCAGTCAGGGCACATAACCAGGGTGCAAGCCAGGTCTCCAGCCAGATCCGTGGCTGGAGGCAGGTGAGAGGCAACCATACATTGATGTCTCTCTCCTCTCTGCTTCTCTCCCTTGCCCTCTCTCTGAAAATAATAAATAAAATCTTTTAAAAAAAACACAAAATAGCCCTGGATGGTGGCTCAGTGGCATGGCACCGGCCTACAAACCCAAAGGTTGCTGGTTCGATTCCCCAGCCAGGGCACATAACCAGGTTGCAAGCCAGGTCTCCAGCCAGGTTCTTAGCTGGAGGCAGGTGAAAGGCTGCCAAACATTGATTTTTCTCTCCCTTTCTTTCTCCCTCCCTCTGAAAATTAAAATCTTTTCTAAATAAATAAAATCAACAATCTGAAAATATATATATATATATAAAAACCTTCAGACTCAGCATCACTGATGAATTGTATCAAACATTGTTAGAACAATTAACACTAACCCTAAATGAACTCTTCCAGAAAACAGGAGAAGAGGAACATTTTTGCAACTTGACTTATTAAGTCAGTATTTTTCTGGTACCAAAACCAGAGAAAGACATTGCAAGGAACGAAAACTACAGAACATAAAATAATTTTAAAGTTCTTTTAAAAATATTATATAGAGAGTATAGCAATATATGAAAAGGATAGTACATCATGACCAAATAGGGTTTACCTTAGGAATGCATGGCTGGTTTAACAGTCAAACATCAAATTAATTCACATATTAACAGAACAAATGAGAAAACCATATAATTCAACACATAGGTGCACGCGCACACACATACTCACACAGCACTCATCAAACTTTAACACCCAGTCATGATAAAATTTCAGCGAAGTAGAAATAAAAAGGAACTTTTCAACATGATTGGAGTTGTATTTGAAAAACTTACAACTAAGAAAGTACTTAATGGTGAAATAGCCTAAAACTGAGAATAAGAAAAAGAAGAATATCTGCTTTCACTGCTTTTCGCCAGCATTGTACTAAAGCAATTAAAAGAAGGCATACAGGTTAAAAAGAAGTAAACCTGTGTTTATTTGCGGAAAGGATGACCCTCTATGTAAAATATTTTTCACTGTACAAAAAAGTTACCATAAATAATTGAATTGAGTGAGGTTGCAGGATATCAAATTTAACAAAATATGTTACTAGATCTGTATGTTGAACACTACAAACATTATGGAGCGAAACTTTGGTAAAACCTAAAGAAACAGAAAAATACACAATCCCAATGTATCAGGTCAGTATTTTTAAGGCGTCGAGTTTTCCCTAAATGCCGCATAGATTCAGTATAACCCCAAGCACAGTTAAAATTGATTTTTCTAAAGTTATGTGCAACTAAAAGGAACTAACGTAACCTAATATCAAGACTTACTAGAAAGCTAAAGTAATCAAACCACTGTAGTTTTGGAGACATACGGATGAATGAAACAGACTAGATAGTTCAATAATAGACCTACAGTTTTATGCCCGATTAATTTTTTGGCAAAGATGCCAAGGTAATTTAGTGGAGAAAAGAGAATCTTCTCAGCAGATGGTCCCGAAACCCTTACGAGAAAAAAAAAAAAGTGAATCTTGACATTTATCCCACTCCATACAGAACAAATAAGTGAAAATAGATCTAGACTTACATGCAGCAGCTAAAATTCACTGTTTTTCGGTGGTTCCTTGCACCTGCCTTCTGACCTTATAGGTGCCCCCGCCTCGCCTAAAGGAGAGGGCCTAGCCAGCTCTGGGATCTCAAGCTGATCGAGGCCACTCTGCCTCTTCCCCCCAATAATCCCACTAGATATCCAGGCCTCCATCTGCATTTCAGAAAGCAACAAACGGTGCTCAGAAAAACTAGCGAGCGTGGACATGCATCACTGCGGTGGGCAGACAGTGAACGGTGGAGGGCTGGGTGGAGACAGTCACTCTTCCTGGGTTCATGAAACGAAAGGATCTCTAGTGTTGGGGCCACTGGCCCTTGCTTTCAACCTACTGGTGACTCTAATAGTGCCATGAACTCAGCTATCCATTGAGTGTATGTGCAGAAAATTAATGGCATGGAACTCGTAAACAAGCCTCTTTAAGGGATGAAAATACAATGGCCCATTCAGTTCATTATATAACGCTCAACGGGCACGTTTTTGACACTTAAATCCAGAATATTTAATAGATAGTGTCGGATAAACACAGTAAGGCGTTCTTCAAGATTTCTTCTGGGGGGTTTGTAGCAGAGAATGAGCAGAGCAGAATTATTGCTGAGTCCCGGCTCCGCCCAGAGGGGCCTCCGACCGGGGAGGTCCCATCTGCCCCCCGCTTCTCCCAGCTCTCCCGAAGAGCTCGAAATGGTAACAGGGGTGAAGCCGGTGCTTGCTGGGTCTCAGGCACTGCCTAAGAGCCACATGCAGCTGTCCCCTGTTTCCCCTGCAGCTGTGAAGACGATCTCGCCGAGGACCGGGAGGAGCTTCTGCACGGGCTTTCGGAGCTGGACATCAGTAACTCCGACTGCTTCCCGTCCCAGCTGCTGGTGCACGGGGCTTTAGCCTTCCCGCTGGGGCTGGACACCTACCACGGCTGTGTCATTGCGGCTGCCCGCTACGGCCGCGGCCGGGTGGTCGTCATGGGCCACAAGGCACTATTCACCGTGGGAAAACTGGGCCCCTTTCTGCTCAATGCCGTGCGCTGGCTGGACGCCGGCCGCCGGGGCAAGATCGTGGTGCAGACGGAACTGCGGACCATGAGCGGCCTGCTGGCCGTGGGCGGCATAGACACCAGCATCGAGCCCACCCTGACCGGCGACGCCAGCGTCTACTGCTTCGAGCCCGTGAGTGACGTGGGCGTCAAGGAGCTGCAGGAGTTCGTGGCCGAGGGCGGGGGGCTGTTCGTCGCCGCCCAGGCCTGGTGGTGGGCCTTCAAGAACCCCGGCGTGTCCCCTCTGGCTCGGTTCCCAGGAAACCTCCTCCTGAACCCCTTCGGCATCAGCATCACCAGCCAGAGCCTCAACCCGGGGCCCTTCCGCACTCCCAAAGCCGGGATCAGGACCTACCACTTCCGCACCACCCTGGCCGAGTTCCAGGTCATCATGGGCAGGAAGAGAGGCAACGTGGAGAAGGGCTGGCTGGCGAAGCTGGGGCCGGACGGCGCGGCTTTCCTGCAGATCCCCGCCGAGGAGGTCGCTGCCTACATGTCGGTGCACCGGCTCCTGAGGAAGCTGCTGAGTCGGTACCGGCTGCCCGTGGCCACCCGAGAGAACCCAGTCATCAACGACTGCTGCCGGGGCGCCATGCTGTCCCTGGCCACCGGGCTGGCCCACTCTGGAAGCGACCTCTCTCTGCTGGTGCCGGAAGTGGACGACGTGTACAGCAGCCCCTACCTGCGCCCCGCCGAGTCGCCCATCACCGTGGAGGTCAACTGCAACAACCCAGGTGTGGCACGGGGGCTGGACGCTGAGTGGTGGGGGCCTGGGGCAGATGATCAGGGGCCTGATCACCAGCAGAAGGGCTCCTGCACCCTTTGCCGCGCGCTTGTAAGGAAATCGGGGCGCTAGGCAACCTTTGCAAGAGTTGCACCAGGGCAGCGCGAGCGGTTAGGAGGTGCGGAGCTCAGGACCGGCCGGCGGTGCTGGTGGAGAGGGAACCCTGGAGGTGGCGGGGGTAACGTTGCCCTCCTGTACTTCCCACAGGCACCCGGTACTGCTGGATGAGCACCGGGCTCTACATACCTGGAAGGCAAATCATAGAGGTCTCGCTGCCTGAGGCAGCTGCTTCCGCGGACCTGAAGGTAAGGCCCTGCCCATCTCCCCAGGAGACATGGAACCCAGATGCTCTTGTTTCCACAGTCAGCATCTTCCTTGATCCTCATAAAAACCCTACTGGCAATATGGGGCGTGTATTTTTATCCCCATTTTAGGGATGAGGCAGCTAAGATGCAAAAGGACTAATTGACATGTATAGAGCTGATAGATTTCAGAGGCCAGGACTCAAACCTAACCACCTTCTGGACCTCCGGTTTTGTGTCTCCCAGATGTCATGGAGTAGGAACAGGAAAGGTGCCTCATGGAAGGTGCCCTTGCACACGGTGCTCTTTTTAAACCTTGGTTCACTTAGTTCGCCTTCCACCCCACACGCCCCTCCCACTATAGCACAGGTCTTTCCGCCTCTGCCTCTAACTGTGACGCCAAAGATGGTCCTTGCTGGCCCCACGCCCCTTCAGTTCTGTCACTTGCACATACACCCTAGTCACAACTTGAGTCGCTGGACCACTGTCTCCCATGAGAGTGGCTGGGGCAAGACCTATTCTGTGCCTGCATCTCTCCTGGAACTTGAATAGGACAGACCCCCTGAAAATAGCCCTAGGATGCCACCAAGGACAGGGGTCATGCCAGTGGCTCAGGAAGGGGACCCAGGAGATGAGAGGAACTGAATCAACCCTTTGCTGCATCCGCTGGTGACGCAGCCCCCACTGGGCCTCTACTCGAGTCGGGGAAAGGCTGGATCCCTCCACCCCATCACCGACACCCAAGTCCCCACCCCAGAGCAGGCACCCTGGGAGTCTGTCTGTGAGGGACACACTCAGGGACCCTCAGAATCAGCCTCTGGTTACACCTGGTGACATCAGCGTGTCAACATCACCCTCATGGAGCTGTGACCCCGCCCCTGGGAGGATGTTTACGCACCACCCAGCCCATCCCGCCCGAGGATTGATTGATGCGATTTTATAGGTTTAATACACATGGTTCACATACGTGAAGAAGGCTGGGCTCAAAGAGCCCGGCACCCTTCCTGTCCCCACCCCAGGCCCTCTCCCCTTCTACCGCATGCCCCCCAAGGTGACCCCATGGGGGTCTCTCTGCTCCAGGTGCAGATCGGCTGCCACACTGACGACCTGACCAGGGCCAGCAAGCTGTTCCGAGGCCCGCTGGTCATCAACCGCTGCTGCCTGGACAAGCCCACGAAATCCATCACCTGCCTCTGGGGCGGCCTCCTCTACATCATCGTGCCTCAGAGCAGCAAGCTGGGGACCGTGCCTGTCACTGTGAAGGGGGCTGTGCCTGCTCCATTCTTCAAGCTGGGTGGGTGGGAGCCACGAGCAAACCCTGGGCAGGGGAGAGCTGGGCTGGTGGGCAGGATAAATCTCCTGAGATTCAGCTTTGGGGCCAAGGAGACAGACCCGAGCACATCCCTGGGGACATCTCAGAAGGGTGGGGGTAGGGACAGGGTTGTTCACTACCTTGGTGTCTCTCTCCTGGGGTTCAAGTGACTGGTTTCAACCAAAGGGATTTGGAAAACAGCATTTCAAGCCCATGGCCTCTCTTCCCAGGGGAGACATCCCGCGATGAGTGGAAGAGGCGTGTCCAGGAGAACCCAGGGCCCTGGGGAGAGCTGGCCACCGACAACATCATCCTGACAGTGCCAACGGCCAACCTGCGCACCCTGGACAACCCCGAGCCGCTGCTCCGCCTCTGGGACGAGATGATGCAGGCGGTGGCCCGGCTGGGGGCCGAGCCGTTCCCCCTGCGCCTGCCCCAGCGGATCGTGGCAGACGTGCAGATCTCAGTGGGTGGGTGCCGGGCCTCCTGCCCCTGTGCTCGCCGCCCTGGGGGGCTGCCTGCCTCCCAGCAGCCATGCAGCGGCGGCCAGCAGTGTGAAAGTGCTTTTCCAGCAGGATACCGAGGTGTAATCCCTGCCACTTAAATGGAAAGGATAGAGTGTATTTAAAAGAACACAGCAACTTCCTTTCACACAAAAAACGGCAAACTACCTAAATGTCCAATGATTATGGAATGGTTTAGTAATATATAGACCCTGAGGAAGAGGTTTAAAGTACTCTTTTGATGGTGTTTTACCAGGTGGGCGAAGAGGCCTAAAACACACTGGGGCTCAGTCGGGGGCTAAAGGAACCATGGACCTCACTCCAGACCCTTGTTTCCTTGGCTCACGTAGATAATCGCTATGAAGTAATGTCAATCTGGGCAGCCCCGCGCCTGAATAATGAGAAGGGGAACACCCCCAATGGGTTCTTAATTCTGAGAAAAGGGCATAATGGCACAGTTCACACAGACAGGGCACTCTCCTAAAAACAGACAAATCGCAAGTGGCAGGAAGAGCAACTTGCGATGCAGCATCTCGACCGGAGCATGCACGCTCCGGGGTTGGAGGGAGGATGGAACAAGAGGACGAGGAAAACCCCAGACGGGTGCAATCTGGGTCAGCCTGCTGAGCAGGATGAGGCTCTGGAAGTCTTTGGGGCTACTGGCATTTTGGGAGACAGGAAATGGGGGGTTCCGTGAGGTGTGTGCGGAGCACGCTAACCGTCGCCCGCCCGCTCCGTTCCACAGGCTGGATGCACGCGGGGTACCCCATCATGTGCCACCTGGAGTCGGTGCAGGAGCTCATCAATGAGAAGCTCATCCGCACCAAGGGGCTGTGGGGCCCCATCCATGAGCTGGGCCGCAACCAGCAGCGCCAGGAGTGGGAGTTCCCCCCGCACACCACCGAGGCCACCTGCAACCTCTGGTGTGTCTACGTGCACGAGACAATCTTAGGCATCCCCAGAAGCCGTGCCAACATCGCCCTGTGGCCCCCCGTCCGGGAGAAGAGAGTCAGAATCTACCTGAGTAAGGGCCCCAATGTGAAGAACTGGAATGCGTGGACAGCTCTGGAAACATACTTACAGGTATTTGGGCAACATGGAGGGTGACAGGAACCCCGCAATGTGGGGACCCCAGAGCAGCATCTAGATGACATTCTGGTAGCCCAGGAGACCCCCCACTCCACCTGTCTCCCACATCAGGCCCCCAGAGCCCCTGACAAAGCCCAAGTGGTAACGTCCCATTAGATGACACCTCTCAGAGCTTCACTGTGCATGGCCCTGAGTGGACTTCACCTGGGGCCACCCTCACCCCATGATCTTGGTGAGAGGCATGAGGACAGACAGAAAGCACTTAGAGAGGTGAAAACCTGGCAGACACAGCTAGTGCTACAAATGCAGTTACTTGCTGGCATTAGACCCACACAGCTGAGACGGAAGCCAAATTACACTACTGAATAGCTGCCTAAAACCAATGCTACACACACAGAGTATGGAATAGGACCTACTTTTTTTCCTCAGATGAGTGCACCATCTTCTCATTATGCCTTAGCTGTGCCTCAGTTGCCATGCAGGCAATCCAGGATCCCACACACACATCCCCGGCTTGGATACAGAGGTTGCCTTTGCCTTGCGTTATAGTCCAGTCACCCCAAGTCCCAAGTCCTCCCCAAGTCCCTGCCCAGCTCACTGTGCAGAGTGTCACCACCACAGGTCCTGGAACTCAGTCCCAGGCCAAGCCCAGTGTATTCTAGTTCTTCCACCTACTCGAGTTCCTGAGTTCATCCCCACGGCCATGACAATGACAATGAGACTGCCCAGGGACTCCACCAAAAATTGTCATTGGGGCCATTTCACCCCAAGGACAGAAGTTCCTCCTCTATGAAGTAAAGCTGAGGCTGTTCCAGGGAACTGCTAACATCTCTTTTAATGCTAAAAGTCTAAGACCCAGCCTAACACAGCCTGTTTCCAATGGCCTAAAACTGTGCTTCACTCTGAAGTGTAGCTACCTAGACTGTAATATATATAGTCTTCCCCTTCTACTGGACTCACTTTTCCTCCCAAAGGCCATTTTAGTAGCCTTGCAAATGGACAGTGACCTATGATTAATAAGAATTATGACAGGACAAGACCAGGAGTTCCCCAAATATTGGGGTTTAACAGTGCAACTCAGAAAGATAAAAGAATGTTTTCACTTCAGCTCATTTTAAATTCCTAATATCTTATCACCACTTTCATGACCCAGTGAGACACAGGAATAATGGTATTGGTGGTAAATAGTGATAGTAATCATTGCCGGTATTATCATAGCCATCACTTATTGAGTGTCTACTTTTGTGCTGAGCCCTGTGCTAACCAGGAGGCCCTTCTTACGATCAGAATAGGAGAGAGTGCGGCAGGAGGCCAGCAGGTCCACAGGAGAGGGGTCTGGCATAACTATGAAACTGGCATGGGTAAGAGGAGGTGCGGTGCACTAAGTGCATTTATTAGAGTATTCTGGGGTCTTCTTGTTGTAGACTAGATGTCTCATCCTATCTCATTCTCTGTCCAGCTGCAGGAAGCCTTTGGTTGGGAGCCATTCATCCGTGTCTTTGCTGAGTACCGGAACCAGACAAACCTGCCCACCGACAATGCTGGCAAAATGAATCTGTGGGTGAAGATGTTCTCCCACCAAGTGCAGAAGAACCTGGCTCCCTTCTTTGAGGCCTGGGGCTGGCCAGTCCAGAAGGAAGTGGCTACCAGCCTGGCCTGTCTGCCTGAATGGAAGGAAAATATTATGAAATTGTACCTCCTCACCCAGATGTAAGGGGTGCCCAGCGAGGTGGCAGGTAGAGAGGTTTGGGGAGGTAGGCAGAGATGGGGATTCAGTCCCCGACCTCTGCCTCTTAGGGTTCTAGCCTTGTCCTCTGGGCTCACTGCCCCTGTATTTTACTACCTAGTTCTGCCTCTAGAAAGTGGGTTAAGAGCACAGTGAGAAAGTGCAACCAGGGGCGAGCCTTCTCCTTACGAGTCTTGTCCCTCACCCTCAGCTCTCAGCTTTCCTCCTGAGCCTTCCTGGGCCCGTTCTGAGAGCTGCAGCCCCTGCACCTGTGCTCCCCCTTGGCTCTTGGCCGCGGCTCATGGACCATTGAGTGCTTCTCACCTTGACATCCCGAGGACTCCCTGGGCTTTTATTTTTTATATTTCAGAAACCCTGACCATAGAACCCAACTGAAACATAAGTTGACCATGATTTACCATGAGCTCCCTGATGACCCTCATATTTTGTGTCTTGGGTAGTTTTCAAAGAGCTTGGAAAGCAATCTGGTGACATGGAGCCTATAGCTAGTGTTAGCTCTTGGAAAAGTCATTTTATTTCAGTCCTGTCATTTCTTTGCATATGAGATAAGGATAAAAATCCCTGCCCCACGGGGCTGTCACAGAAACTCAGATGGTGGTCCTGTGGAGGTCTGTGAATATAGGGCCTGCTAGCTAACCAGCATTTGTTTTATGCTGGTTCCCAGGGGAGTGAGCTGACTACTTCCCATAGCCTGGAGGTTAAGATCATCCTCTCTCTCTCAGTTGATCCCCTGAGTCCAAATCCTGGTTCTTCCAACTATTGGTTGCATGACTCTGAGCAAGTTCCTTAACTTCTCTGTGGCTCGATTTCCTCATCTGTAAAATGGGACCATTTCATAGGATTATTGTGAGGATTACATTTTCAGGCCTGTAATGAATGAGAACAGTAGCGGCAGCGAGTGGGCACAGGGGCAACATCTGCTGCCACTGCTACTGTCTAACTAGCTGGCGTTAAGGAGCTGGATGTCCCTGTTAGGGGCCTGTTGCAAATGTGGTGTAACTGCCCGTGTGTCATCCTACTCGTTCCACAGTGGCCTCTGCAAGGAGCCTGGTGGGCTGCCTAATGGGCTGAAGGAAGAGCTCTGAATTCATAGGGTCTCACAATGCTGTTTAGGGTTCGGTCTCTTCATTCAATTTCACCATTAAAGTAGACTTCCTTCGGATTAAATCAAGAGTGGAAGTCACTTTAGAGCCCAAAACAATCCCAGAAGGGTGCTTACGTTTAGCAAGCAACAGGCACCCGCCTCAGTGACCGTGTTTATGTTCCGGCCTGACACAGATCTCCACTGCTGTCAAGAGTTAGTTACTAACGGAGCAGAGAAAGTTCGCGTACATTTAGAAACCTCCCTTTGGAACAAGAGAACTAGGTACAGCTGACTCGACTTTCATGTAATTACAACACACTCAAAGATTTTCTTAAATTTTCTTCTAATCATTTCCAGAAGCTCCCACTTCTTTATAGTTTCAGCTAGAGTGGAGGCCCAAGATTAATGTGTGCCCACCTAGCCAGCTTTCTTCCAGTTCACTTTTTTTTTTTTTAAGATTTTATTATTTTTAGAGGAAGGGGAAGGGAGAGAGGCAGAGAGGGAGAGAGACATTAATGTATGGTTGCATTTCACCTGCCTCCAGCCAAGGACCTGGCTGGAGACCTGGCCTGCAACCTCGTTATGTGCCCTGGCTGGGGACTCAAACCAACGACCCTTGGGTTCACAGGCCGGCACCCTATCCTGTGCTACCAGCCAAGGCCACTTCTTTTTATTTATTTGCTTTAATACACCATTATTGGAAATTGGGTGAATGCACAGATAGTAAGATTTGACCTTGATAATGTTTTTCTTTGGATTTTTTTATTATGTTATTTCTCAATCATTGAACTATTTCCCCTTATTTCATGATACCTTTTATTTAGGTGCTTCAAACAAAGATGTTGAATATTCATCCAACTTTTTAAATAATTGCTGTCAATGAGTGGGGTGTTAAATACATACCAAGTATTGGACAAGTTCCCTTTGATAGGATTGTTTCATTTAACCTTCACAATAATTTTATACAGTGGAAACTTATGGCTCCCTTTTTAGGAATGAGCCAACCGAATTTTATGTAGAGTGAGGGAAGTGCCTAAGGCTACATTGCTAACAAGGGACAGAGCTGGGACTTGAACCTGGGCACTCGGATTACACTATGGGTGTTAGTAACTACAGTCCTTTGGATAACCAAATAAGTGAGTAAATGAAGAAACCAACCAGCCAACAGAAGGACCTATATGTTCCTACTTGCCAACACTTTAGCTGCTTGTACCTACCCCTCATCTATTTTTAATCAGAGCAAAAACTCTCTTTGTTCATTCTGAGTTCAGGTTCAAAGGAAGAATTTGAGGTAGGCTCCTGACGTGCTTCCCAACAGCCGATCTGGGCTGGTCCCCTTAGTGTCATCCAAGTCCTTTTAGGTTTCCAGTCATTCAGGTTTCAGTCACTCCCTCCAGGGTACCCTGAAAAGCATTCTGCTAGCTTACTGGATTTCGAATCATGGGTTATTTCGGTCAAGTGATTGAATCCCTGCCCCCAACAAAGTCCTAGACGTTGCATGTTCACAAAGGAAATTAGATTCCCAGCCACTGGAATAATGTTTTTATCTAGTCTTACCCTCTTTAATCCATTTGCAGCAGTATAGCCCTGGGGATATTTTAAAAATATAAAGCAATTCATGTCACACACATCCCCCTCCCCCATTTGAAAGTTTCTAGTGATACTTTGAATTTAAGACGATGAACTGAACATACAAGTTTACCTCCCCTCCCTCTCCAGGCCCCACTGAAATTGAAGTCAAGAAATGCAGAAGAAACATCTCAGCAAAGGAAACTGAAGGCATTTGATTATGAGTGAATAAGACCTCAGCACATTTTTGGATGAAGCATGAAAAAGAATGAAAGAGTGAAGGTACCTTTCAGACAGAGTATAAGCTGATCTGAACAACATAACCCAGAGAGACTTTGGCACCTGAAAAGTCACCTGCTAAAGGATTATACCAGTTGTAAAGCTGAACCCTTTCCCACTCCGCCCCACCCTTTGTGCACAGAACACAGGCAGTCAAACTTGGTACCCATGAAAACTCTTGTTGTTGTTATTGCTGTTGTTGTTTATATAAAGGAACTGAATAAACTCCCTGGGGAGAGGTAGGAGCTGGTGTTCTAGAATGAAATTTCTGTTTTTGTAGAAGTGAGCCCTAGCCTATCCGCTAATTCTCTTGAGAGTTGAGGCCCCCACCCAAGTGACCAAGTGTTCACAGTCATAGAAGAGGCGCACTGGGAAACCAACCAAACGATACCATGGCAGAGAGACCCTGTGCCAACTCCTTTAACACTGATGCTCAGACACAAATGGTGAGCTAGGAATTCCCTTGAGCACTCGGGGGAGGAGGCAGGGAGACAGCACCAGGGAAGAGGCAAGTAAGAAAAAATTACCAATTAGAAGTAGGAGACTTGAAAACTAGAACAAATTCTGGAGGAAACAAAGTTAAAATGGAAAAGGTAACTTTAAAATCTAGCTCTCTCTTCAGAGGGAGCTGATGTATATTTGTAAGATGAAAATGGAATGCTACAAAGAAAAAAACCCTGAAAATAAGGCGAGCCCTTTGAAAGTGAAGTAAGATTGTCAAAAATACTTCATAGGCAGGCTAGAAAATAAAGTTGAGGGTATCTCCCTAGATATAGAGCAAAAAGAAAGTGCAGACAATCTGAAGAAAGGAAAGAGACCCAAATAACCAATATCTAACCATTAGGTAGAGAAAACAGAAAAATATAGCTGAAAGAAAATCATGATTGAAGACCAGACGGAAAAACTAAGTTGCCAGATCCAAGGGGCCCCAATAAAACTCACATCGAGACACTATTTTTTGCAGTTTTGGAATTAAGAATAGAGGGATATTAAAAGTGCCCAGAGGGAAAATAAAATTAGGTCACCATAATTTGCTCAACTAAAAAGGGGATGAGAAATAGACCTGCCACAGGCTTTTTATTAGCAATAATGAAAGCTAGAAGCCAATGAATAAATGTCTTCAAATATCTTAGGAAAAATGTAGTACCCAGAATTCCATAGCAGGCCAAACTACCCAGTCAAGTCAAAATGAAGATATTTTCTGGCATGCAAATGTTCAGAAAGTCTACCTTCTTTGCACCCTTACTGGGGAAGTACCTTGGGGAAGTTCCCCAACAAAATGAGGATGAGAACCAGGAAAGAAGAAGAAACAGAATCCAGGAAACGATGGGCCTCACCCAGGATGTGTCACTCCAGAGTGACACTTATCCAACAGGATGTCTCACTCTAGAGTGACATATGTCCATCAGACAGACCCAGTTCAGCTGTGAGTATAGTCTCAGGCGCTCTGGAAAGAGAACGCATTCTGTGCCATAGATAATACCAGTGAAAAGCTGGAATGTTTGAGAATATGGACAACATACATTATTTATTCAACAAAAATGAAAAGGAAGCAAAAATACATCAAGAAATTTAAGTCCATTTATGAAAAGACAACAAAAATACTCATGGAATGTAAGAAGAAACTCAATTTAACATTGGTGGTAGGTATACTTCCTTTCAGGTACCACAGGCGTATGGTGGAAAATGGGAAAAATGGAAAAAAATATTCTAGCTTCTACTTGGCTTTCAGTAAAACATTATTTACATAGCCAAAATAATGTAGTTGCTATTTCTTGGCACTTAGGGTTCTGATCAGCCTATAGAAAAAACATGAAATGCTTAATTTCTGTTCAAAAATGAAAGTAATTAGTCCTGACAAGTTCAGGAAAAAGAAAGCAGAAAGAACTTGAGAATTAGCCGGGGGAAGACAGGTTGGAAGGAAGAGTAGGGCTACTTACATCTTTAAAGTGGGCCTGAAAAAAGGAAGTCTACAGTTAATGGAATAAGAACTAGAGGACTGATTGGTATGCTGTTCAAAATTAAACCTGTAGAAGTATTAAAAATCATATCTATCAAAACTTTGGGGAAGGATAGGCAAAGAAAGGTGGAGATAGTGTAAGTTAAATCCTTATCTTTTGTAATGGTGTATTATTAAAGACGGTCTAAAGTTAATATGCCAAGAAATTATTGTTCATATTATTTAATGTTAGGAACTTAGTTAACAACATCTAAAAATAGAAACTGTTCAACGCATTGCCTCTAGGGGATGAGACTAGGGTTAAAAAGAGTGGGGTGGGGAACTGTGTTTTTCATTTCAAGTCCTCTGTACTATTTAATTTTCTACCTTGTGCATGCATTCCTTTTAAAAATTTTTAATAAACTCAAATAAAAAATCCTTCAGTGGCTTCATCATTGACTAAGACACAGTCCAACCAAAACCCTTAACGTGGCTTATAAGGTCCTGTGTTTGGATTCCCCCAATGTGTCCAGGCTCCTGTGTCTCCCCATTACAGTCTCATTCTAATCACACTTCCATTCTCCAGCCATTCATGTACACGCCACCTTGTTTCTGCAGGTATTCCCTGGAAATCAAAGCCTGCCCCTGATCTCACCACGTGTCTGGTGGTTAAGCTTACTGTCTATCAGGTTTTCAGTATTTGCTGAGTAAAGGAATGCATACAATATTTGTCCCTATTCCCATATCATTTCAAGATCATATGGAGCTGTAGGGTTTCCTGCTGTCCAATTCATGGGACAGTTTTTTATTAAGTTTTATTCTTACATGAGACCAGATAGTGTCAGAGAATTTCTGTCCATCTATCCATCTCCTGGGTATGTCCTTTGCCACTTTGTCCGAACATCATAATCTGTTTGCAGCTATTTTCCCCCCTGTATTTGGGAGAAACAGTCAACTAGTGGAAATAGTCAGGCTTTCAAGTTTGTGTCCTGCTATTCCTTGGTGGCTGTTTCTTCTCCATTATAGATATCTCTTCTGATAGCTAGCTCTCCAATGAGTATTAGCATCACAGCTAATCTCCACTAGTTGCATTTATTGGGATTCCTTCTAATCTCTTCTTCATTAAGATTAATCTCACATATTTCATTCTTAATGTTCCCACCTGGGGTCACTGCCTCACCTATGTATGTATTTAACAGGCCAACATCTAACAAGATATGGCCTTAGATTTTTGCTGACGAAAGGAGCAGCCTTCTTTCAAGACTACTTCATGCCCATGGGCTTTACTCCTTTAAAACTTCTGGACACTACTTGGCTTCCGCCTTGAAATGGATTTCTTTCTTTGACCCACATCATTGAAGTCAGTCTTCCAGTTGTGGGAGAGAAGAGTGGGGGGTGATCCTTAACTTTTCAGAGATCTAACTACACGTACACACAATTACGCATCGAATTCAGGAGAGCGACACACCTGGGATTATTGTGCATTTAAATACTATCAAGGAGCATTTCTTTGATAGGAAAAGCTTGGGCAGTTTAAATTATTACCATCATTGTAGCCTCATATCAGGTGGTTAATTTCATTGGTGCCCATTATATGAGAAATAGAATAAATGAGTAATACAAGCAACTATGCAATGACAAGGGATGACAGTGTCAGATTAATGGTTATGTTAATACAAATATGCACCTGAGGGCCATTAAAAAGTCAATTTTGTTCATGTACACTGTATAGGAACTCATATATATTTTTAAAATATGTACATGCATGTACTGAAAATTTCTTTGCATGAAGTACCTTTGTTGATATAAGATTCATTTTCAAAGACTGCCAAAATTATTTCGTATTAATTTGAGATCTGCTGACAGGGTAGGAAGTGGGGAGGCAAAATGATCACATGTTCAATATAAAACAAGTCCAGGGGTCCAGAAGAGGCCCTGTAGATACAGAGAGAAGACCCTCCCCTTTTCTCAACACAACCTGGGACCTGGGACCTAAGTATGTGAAGCAGCCTGGTCCTGTGCCTGGTCCTGTGACCTGTGAAGTGTCTGTGCACTAAGTAGGAGCCAAAGACCTGGAGAAAGACCTAAACTCGTTCCTCGCCCTCCATCAAGGTAAGAAGAGATGAGAGAAGCAATTCCAGGGGGTTTTTGCTTGCTTGTTAGTTTTTAAGAGTTTCTCCTCTTGTTCTTGCTACCTGTGTGGTCACCTAAAAATTCATTCAACAGACCATGATTGAACACTGGCAACAATGCTAGCTACTGTTACAGGGTCTGGGCTTACAAGATTAACATGACAAAGCTCCTGCCTCATAGTGCTTATGCTCTGGTTCACACATAAAAATGAATAAATAAACACGTACCAAGAAGGATGAGTCCTGTGAAGGAATATAAAACTAAGGAAGGGTGGGGTAGGGGACTGCACAGTGGGTGTATTTCCTGTTTTATATACTGAGGTCCGGGAAAGCCTCATTGACAATGTGACATTTGAAGAAATTCTTGAAACAGTGGAACAGACCATGCAGGTAATTCCACGCCAAGAGAGGTAAACTTACACGTGGCGTATGGAAAGCAGCAAGACGGACATGCGTTTTCATCCCTACAAGAGTCCATGACTACTTTCTCGGATGTGAGTCTTCATTGCCCATCTCTGACCTTACCCTTACCCCTGCACGTAACAGGAACACAACTTCAAAGCCCAGCAAGGCCCACTTCCCCAGGAAGCTCTGCAGCCTCTCCCCTCTGAAATGCTCTGTGAGGAGAAAGGCGGCTTCTTCTCACTGGCGGCAACGTCCTCTGCTAACGAGCTCCGATGGAGACATGGCTCTAATGTACCAACTGGGCCCCTGTCAATGGCCGGATGGATCCGGTAACAATGGAATTTGGGGCCCAATTCACATGGAGAAGATTGGTCTGGAAACAACTGAATGAACTGGCATACTGATGAAAGTTGTAGTCTTAGATTTTGATGCGTACAATAGTGGAAAACTTACTCAATTATTCTTGGCTTCTCATTTCACAGCCTCCCTCCCTCCCTCCCCAAGGCAAGCTGAATGATGTTCATTTGACCTCAGTTAAAATTAAAAGACACTCTGGACCACAATCTCAATGATAATGAAAAGCCTTGAGAAGGAGGACCTTCAGGTCACAGGAACTTTGGAATCAATCAGTTTGGAAAGAACTGTTTACAGTTGCAGGAAAATAACAATAATAATAATAATAATAATAATAATATAGTGCTTGTGCCCTAAGACTAGGAATTAGAACTTTGACATATCCTTTCCCTGCAGGAGTCTTGCCATAGAGCTATCTGACCTTCCAGGACTCCCAACCTCTGGCATCTTGATACGTGCAACCCTCATGAGATCATGTGAAGACACATAAACCACACAGGTGTGGGAGCGACTGCAGGAAACTGGATCTGCTGTGTGTTTGCCCAGTGGGTCTGCCTGCTTCAGCGCCAGGGGAAAACATTCACTCCCAGCCTTGGCTTGGTCATTTCCACTGGCCTCCAGGCAACGAACATCTTCAGTACAAAACCAAGCTGTTTAACCTGGGGGTGGGAGGGGTTGAGAAATATAAGAAGCCCCCACCCTTGCTTCTTCTTGAAGGAAGAGTTTCCACGTGGCCCCTCTGGAGTGGCAGTGACAGGTTCCCAGACATTCTCTGTGACCGACTCCTAGCATATCTGGTCCACATACTTAGGTTCCAAAAGAAAGCACAGGCCCTGGTTAATTTCACAAGTACACCAGTGGAGAATATGAAAGATTTTGTACCTCTGAATTAAGGCTGGCCACCTGTCAAGAGTAGCAGCAAACTTCAGCCTCATTGCTGTAAATAACTAGGCAGACAGGAGCTTGCCTTTAGAGAGGGACCATGCTATACTTTGAATAAAGGTTACCATAGACATATTACAGAACGAAAATGTAATGAGTCTTTCATAAATATTCCCAGGTTAATGCCTTTGCTCTCCATTCCTATTACAACCCACTTTTAACAAACACACCTGAGCATTTTGGTTAGGAGCCATAATCAATCATAGCAGTCCTTGTGTGAGCCCTGTCCTTCAAGAGGCAGCAGCCACGAAGACATTAAATGTGCTGGGAGAGCCGTCAGGGTGTGCAATGGATTTAACCCTGTGAAGGAGAGAGCAAAGGAAGGAAAGGCTCACCCCGCAGTGCGGGTCTCGGGAGTTTGGTTAAGGCCAATGAGAAGTCCAAAGCCGCCATCAGAAGAGTCCCATGACTCCCAGGAATGGGCCTGCCTCACTAGCCCTCTCCCTCCACACACACACACACACACACACTGACACATTTAATCACACACACATTTAATCACACCCCTGGGCAGCTTGGCCTTGGAGCCCAGGAGCCCAGGGCCACCAGCCGGGGCTGTCAGTTACAAACCCACCCCTGCAGCTGGGGATCTGAGCACCAGCCTGGGGGCCACCACCGTACTTATTCTGAAAACAGCTGCAGACACCTGTTCTGGGTCACCTTAAATAGCGACTTGGTCAACCTCCCCAGTGACTCATGCCCACATGTGGATTCATCCATTTCTGTTCCTAAATTAGACTGTGGCTAATGCTTTCCAGATCCTTGAGGTCCTCCAGGGAAAGAACACAGGGGGCACAAAGGCTTAACTCATAACTAAAAATAGGTGAAGGAAGCGACCTGTGAGATAGCCTATCGGCCCATAATTGGAAAGCGTACGTGAAGTAGTCCCTGTGTTTAGCTTAGCAAGACTAGCTGAAGGAATTTTCTTCTACTTGACAAACATGAACTGATTTACGATCACAGTTCTGATTTGCATGTGCCTTTTGCACACACTGAACAATTAAGTATCATGTTGTTCATGTCTACGTATTAATGATTGCCCAGAAAGAGCAGGCGTTGCACTGCAAAGGGAATGCATGAGCATGTGTGGCTTGAGCCGATTCCTATCCAGCTTGAAACTGGAAATGGCTTCAGTGTCCCCTGGATCCTGCTGGGAAAGGTGGGCCATCTGGACAGAGCTGGGATTCAGTCAGAATCCCAGCTCCAGGAGTAGGGAACAAAGTGAGGAAGTCACCTTAGTGTTTCCCACGTGGCACTTAGGAACCTTTCTCCAGGCTAGAGTAGACCACAAGCTAGACTCCTCAGGATGCCCTCAAACCCTGGCCCAAGGTCCCTTCAGAGCCAGCACTCGTGGGTCCTGGTAACTCCGATCAGCGACCAGGAGCACTCTGTCTTCCCGGATCAAGCCTTCAGCCCACACCCCCAAGCTGGGACAAAGCCACAGTCTTCCGGGATAACGCCCACGGCCCACAAAGACCACGTGGATGCTTTCAAAGCTAAGTGCAGCACCCCCGTGTCTGGAACGCCTCTGGCAGCTTGTTAGAGAGCACGGCTTAGTCCTTTCTGTTCCTTCGCATGTAGTTTACAACCGATCTTGGCGTTTACTTAAATTGATCTGATATCGCTGTTTTCATGTCTGCTCTCCTCTCTTGAGTGAACACTAACTGCAGAGTCAAGGGTGGATTAGAAAGGGTATTGGGGGATGGGGGTGCAGGGAATTTAGTGACAGGGTCACTGCAGTAGGACAGATTCCAAGGTTTGAGAGAAAGCAGGGGTGTGGAGATGCACAGAGGGAACAAGGGCTTTTCAAGAGGTAGACAGTTCAGTAGCAAGGAGGACTGACTGGGGAATGGACGGTGCAGCCCACAGGGGCTGGGACGTGGGACTTCTGGCGGGTGAGAATGGATGCTACACTACAGCCTTCAACGTGCTGCTCCCTAGTTTAATTGTATCAGATACAGCCAGTCAACTTTTGGTCATTTTAACTAGCAATGTTAACTTCTCCCCAGGGTCACAAACCACTGAAAATTCTAATTATGACTTTCCAATAGCCCAAATTGTATGTGACCATGTCTTCCCAGAAACACTTATTAATTATTTATTTATTAATTATAATTTATTATTAATGATACAAATAATATAAGTTTAAATAGAAAATAAAAAGGAAAGGTGTATTCTCCATTCCCAAACACTCTGGAATCACTATCAAAGGTAACCATGGTTATGAAGTTCTGAAATCCTTCAAAATATTTCAAGATATTTTCTATGCATTTACACACACGGTGAGGGGGGGGGGTGGCTATGTGTCTATAAAAATTATATTTTTCTGTATTAACAAAACCATACATACAAACCCACACATTTTAAATGTTAAACTTTCAAACATTTCCACACTCCATTTGCAAACATATTTTATTCCTTGTAACAGCCAGAAAGTTCCTTGTGTGAGTCCTGTCCTTCAAGAGGCAGCAGCCACGAAGACATTAAATTTGCTGTGAGAAAACTTTCGGATATCCTACGCAGAAATATGTTTACTGATACTTCACCAAGGGCAAAGGAAATAAAAGAACGAATCAACAAACGGGAATGTATCAAATTGAAAAGTTTCTGTTCAGCAAAAGAAAATATCAGCAAAATTCAAAGGGAACCAACTGTATGGGAAAACATAATTGCCAATGATACCTCAGACAAGGGTCTGATCTCCAAAATATATAAAGAACTAATGCGACTCAACACCAGGGAGACAGACAACCCAATTAAAAAATGGGCAAAGGACCTGAACAGACAACTCACTGAGGAAGATATACAAAGGGCCC